>ONZH01003307.1:0-119050 GCA_900303285.1 Rhinella marina
ACGTCATTTGATGCGGGCAATAGTTTGGGTCAAGAAGTTTGGGGAAGGAGCGTTGTTAGCAAAGACGGACATCGAGTCAGCGTTTCGCTTGTTACCTGTTCATCCGGATAGTTTACATTTACTGGGGTGTTTTTGGGATGGGGTTTTTTTTCGTGGACGTTGTTTGCGATGGGGTGTTCCCTATCGTGCGCGTATTTTGAGACATTTAGTTCGTTCTTGGAGTGGGCGGTGGTAGACGTTGCGGGGTGTCAGTAAGTTATACATTATTTGGATGACTTCCTTTGCATTGGGCCGCCCGGGTCGAGGGTGTGTTCATTGCTGTTGCACACGTTGTGTTCGTTGTTTGGGAAGTTTGGGGTACGCTGGCGGAGGAAAAGACGGTGGTGGGCCCGGCGACTGAGCTGAGTTTTTTTAGGGATTATCATTGACACGGTGAGAATGGAGTGTCGGCTGCCCCTGGACAAGCTGGAGGATTTGAAGGCCGCGGTGTCCAGGGCCAGGCGAATGAAAAAGATTCAGTTGAGGGAGTTGCATTCGCTGCTGGGCAAGCTGAACTTTGCGTGTAGAATAATGCCGATGGGTAGGATTTTTAGTCGTCGATTGGCTAGTGCGACAGCCGGGGTGTCCTTCCCGCAACATTATATACGATTGGGGAAGGAATTGAGGACGGATTTGACAGTTTGGAGTTCGTTTTTGGAGACTTATAATGGCAGGTCCTTGTTTATGGATGAGGTTGTAGATGCTTTTGATGTTGAGTTGTTTTTGGACGTGGCCGGGGGCTGTGGTTTTGGGGTTTATTGTAGGGGCCAATGGTGTGCTGGGGTGTGGCCTGATAATTGGGTGACCAGGGGATGGGTTTGTAATTTGGCCTTATTGGAATTATTTCCCATAGTAGTGGCGGTGAAGTTGTGGGGGGGATTGTTTCGCAACAGAAAGGTGCGGTTCCACTGTGATAACTTGGGAGTGGTGGAAGCAATCAATAAATTGTCGGCATCATCACCGTTAGTTGTGAGGCTGTTGCAACAGTTAGTTTTGGAGTGCCTGTCGTTGAACGCTTGGGTTGTGGCAGTGCATATACCTGGTGTTGACAATTGCATTGCTGATGCTCTTTCTCGTTCACAGTGGGAGCGGTTTCGGCAGCTCGCCCCGGAGGCGGAGGAAGTGGGGTTGGCGTGCCCGGGATGCCTTTGGGAGTTATTGGAGACGCTAGTAATGGGGCTGATCCGGTCGTCCTTGTCGCCCGGTATGTGGGAGATTTATGAGAGGGCTTGGCGGTTGTGGGAAGGGTGGTGTACAAGGCTGGGGGTGAGGGAGGGCGATCTTGAGGTGCCGCTATTGTTATTTTTAGAGCAGTGTAGAGAGGAAGGGTGGTCGGCCAGTAAGATGAATAAGTATGTTGGCGGGGTTGGCATTTGGTTTTAAGGTGAGAAAGATGACGGATTTTATGAAGTCTTTCTTGGTGGGGCAGGCGTTAAAAGGGTGGAGGCGCCTGGGTGCTCGGGTTGATCTGCGGTGTCCGGTTTCCTTTAGTTTGCTGCTTAGCTTGGGGGAGCAGATTGCGGTAGTGTGTCGTTCTTTGTGGGAAACAAGGTTGTTTCGTTTGGCATTCGCCCTGGCATTCTTTGGGGCCTTCAGGTTGGGGGAGTTAGTTTCACCCACGGTTGGGCGTGCGGGGGGGTTGTTAGCGAAGGACGTGGTTTTGTTTGAGGATAGGTTGGAGTTCCTAATTCGGAGATCGAAAACCGACGTTGAGGGTAGGGGTCGTAGAGGGGTTCTTTATGTGATCCCGGGGTGTCCAATGTGTCCGGTGTCTTGTTTGAGGGTCTTTGATGGTTTGGAGTTGGGGAATGGCGTGCCATTGCTAGTACACGAAGACGGGTCGTTTTTATCTCGTTTTCAGTTTCTAGCGATTTTTGGGAGGTGCTTGGCTAAGTTGGGGTTGGGGAATTTGGGTTATTCGGGTCACTCTTTTCGAATCGGGGCGGCCACGGAGGCAGCTCGTTGGGGAGTGGGGGAGGACATGATTAAAAAAATTGGCCGCTGGGAGTCGGCCAGGTTTCGGTCATATATTCAGGTTGGATAGTTTGTAGGTTTACGTTGTCAAGTGGTGGTAATTTTGGTTTCGTTGGTTTTGTGTTTTGTTCTTGTCTTCGCAGGGGCTGACCCGGCACTCGTTTGGATAGTAGGACATTCCTACGATTTCTGGGGGGTGTTGAGAGCGGCGGTACGGGCAGATGGTCAGCAGCTGGGCCTTTCGCGTGCAGAGGCTGTGGTAAGGTGGCTGGGTCGCAGAGGTATGGTTTGGGGTAGCGTGATGGCAGAGATTCACCGTTTCGTGCGGCTGGATAGGCCCCCGGATGTGTTAGTCCTGCACGTCGGGGGCAATGATTTGGGTGCACGCCCTTTTAGGGAATTGGTGCGGGACGTTAAATTTGATATGTTGAGGCTGTGGGCATTGTTTCCTGGGATAGTATCCGTGTGGTCGGACATTGTCCCATGTAAGGTGTGGCGGGGAGCCAGGTCGGGGGAGGCTGTCAATAGGGCTAGGATCAAGGTCAATAGGGCGATTGGGCGTTTCATGGCACGAAACGGGGCAGTGGTAGTTCGCCATATGGATTTGGAAAAAGGGGTGGGTGCATTTTGGCGTTCGGATGGGGTTCATCTGAACGCAGTAGGAATTGATATCTGGTGCTTGGGGCTTCAGGAGGGGATAGAAAAAGCGTTGAAGGTGTGGAGGGACGCGCGGACTTGAGGTGATCAAGTCTGTGCGTTGGTGGCGGGGGGAGGTCCTTGGAGTTGGAGATAAGGTGGACATTTATAAAGGGAGGGCTCCACGGTTGAGGCTGGACTCCCATGGATTATGGTGGTTTCCGGTTTGGTATAGGGGCCATCCGGGGTGCCTCCAAGCTGGGCGCTCGACGGCTGGGGGCAAGGTGGCCTACCCTGCAGGGGTAATTATCAAGATGTGGGCTTCAAGGACCTCCTCCTGCTAACTGGTATTAGGTTATATTATGTTATATTATGTTATATTATGTTATATTATGTTATATTTTAGGTTATATATGTTATACATATGAAAAAGTGGTTATTATGCGGTTGCATATGGGTTATGGTTATAATTTAAGGTATGCTATGTGAGGCAAATAAAGCGGCTGCTGTGGCCGATATTAAATCCAGCTCGGTGTGGGGTCATTTATTGGGTAACCAAAAGGGGTTGGTTATGGGAAGGGACAGGGGAATTAGTTGGGGGGTTGGTGATGGTGGTGGTATTAGGTTCAGGTAAGTATTTAGGGAGGGGCGAACGAGAATAACCAATACCACCGTCAAGAATGAGCCGGACCGGGGGCAGGGCCTTAGGGGAGGCAGGCATGACGGGGCGTTTGGTTAGTGAGCCCCGGGGGTGGGGGGTGGGTTTCCAGGGTATTGGCAATTCGCCAATTTAAAGGGTAACATAGTTGGGGGGTGGTCTTTGGGGAGGGGTATTTAAGGGTGAGCGGGAAGGTAGCCGGGGCCATTTGTATGAGCAGGGACATCTCCCACCCTCCCTCCCTAATTTGTGTAATAGGGGGTATGAGGAATTTTGGTAGTTGAGGGGGTATTATGGGGGCGCTTAGGAGTGGTCACAGCAGTGGTGGTGTGAGGGTTTTAATTTATTTTCTTTTGTCATGGCAGCGGGTGGCGGGGGGAGGTCCTTGGAGTTGGAGATAAGGTGGACATGTATAAAGGGAGGGCTCCACGGTTGGGGCTGGAACTCCATGGATTATGGTGGGTTTCCGGTTTGGTATAGGGGGCCATCCGGGGGTGCCTCCAAGCTGGGCGCTCGACGGCTGGGGGCAAGGTGGCCTACCCTGCAGGGGTAATTATCAAGATGTGGGCTTCAAAGGACCTCCTCCTGCTAACTGGTATTAGGTTATATTATGTATATATTTATATGTTTAGTTATATATGTTATAATATGAAAAGTGTTATTATGCGGTTGCATATGGGTTATGATTATAATTTAAGGTATGTTATGTGAGGCAAATAAAGCGGCTGCTGTGGCCGATATTAAATCCAGCTCGGTGTGGTGTCATTTATTGGGTAAGCAAAAGGGGGTTGGTTATGGGAAGGGACAGGGGAATTAGTTGGGGGGTTGGTGATGGTGGTGGTATTAGGTTCAGGTAAGTATTTAGGGAGGGGCGAACGAGAATAACCAATACCACCGTCATGCAAATAGACCCGTAGTAAAGACACCTAAAACTGCAGTGATTGCAAATAACACACAGGAGACTGAGCCTCTGTGGCCACATGCCACTTAGGGACACGTCACTGCTGAGGACAGCGAACAGTGCATATGACTGATGTGATGTCACACTTCCGGTTCACTGGGGACTGGGATGGGCACTTTAGTGCTATAATGGAACAGCGGTGTATATGTAAGTTCCCTTTTCTCTTTATTTTAAAAACTTAACTAGAATTGGTTTTGGGGCCAGACAAAACCTTTAAGCCTTAAATAAGCCTTTTTTTGTGGAAGGTTTTTAGTCATACCTATTGTGCCCTCTAGTGGAGAGTTATTAGGGCATCTATATAAGAAGGTCCCTTTAACATCTGTACTGTGACGCTTTGTGACCCCTTCACTGCAGGGAAGAGATTGCATCATTTCCCTAAACTTCATATTGTACTTAGTGCAGCGGTTGTCGCTTTTACCAGCCATACCCTGGGGAAAGGGGACTTACCACAACTGCTGATACGTCTGTCTGATAAAAGTCATGTTATTGGTTAAATATGACAAGTTAATAAGAAACCTTCAAAGCGACATTTGCTGCGTCCATGATCACTATCAATTCTCTTTGCGCCGGATGGAATGTGATCAGCCGCCTCCGGATATCTCACAATGCCAATTGTTGTGGCTGGAAATGCCTGTTTTCCTGCCTTCTGTAGTCACAATATGATAACATATGTTTCCATAATCAACAAAAACAGTCTGTATCATCTGAGATTGAGTAAAACGTTACATAATCTCTGAAAATATTACAGCAGTGAACATGGACTCTGGAGACTCCAGCAGTTGTGCCATAGACCATTGTCACTATTTTGGCTGTTTTCACTTATTCTTTCAGTTGCTACTGTACATGGAAACCAACAGCAAGTAACTGCTGAAGGAACTGCTCTTCTGTATTTCATAGTTAGTGTTTTGTACTGGATTCTGTGGGCAACAGGGAGCCTTTAAAGGGATTGGCAGGGAGATGAGACAAGAGAGTACCAGTGGTCAGGCAGCAGAGTTGAGGTTAGATTAGAGGGGTGCGAGGGTGCTAGATGGGAGGCCACAGAGGAGGATGTTACAGTAGTCTAGGTGGGAGATGATGAGGGCATGTACAAGCATTTTTGCACATTCCAGGTTGAAAAATCTGAAAAGATCTGAGAGACATTTTTGAATTGGAGTAGGCAGGGGTGCAAAAGGGCTTGGATGTGCGATTTTGAAGGACAGAGCACAATCAAAGGTTACCCCAAGAACTTGTGGCAGACGTGGAGGAATCACTCACTCCTCGGCCTGTCACACATCCTTCACAGACTGTGGAATCAGTCCAGGAATGAAGCTCTGCAGCTCCACAAGAGCTAGTGAAGGAGGCAGCATCCTGGACACACAGAAGATTAATCAAAGAATGGAATTGCAAACCGAAACTACAGCCCATCACCTTTGTGAGGATTTTCAGGCTCTAAATATCAATAATGAATGTTTTCATTCACTGACACTAAATAGAGATCTTGAAAATGGTGAAGAATAGAAACACAAAACTATACAGGAAACGCACAAAACATTTATACTTTATTAAATGTAAGAGTGGCCAAGCCCATTAAGCCCCAATGGTTACCACAGACAACCAGTATCCACCCAAAGATCATTTCAAGCCATTTATATCATTATCGATTCCAGCAATGTTCTAGGCACTAGGATCGGGTTACACTAGCCATGATTCCCTGGCCGGCAGGAGAGTGGCAGCAGTTTTAAGGCAATCGTTAAGGTTAGTAACACAAGCTGCCATTTTATTTCCAGAAATCATTGATTCTTACAAATAACGCTTGAACAAGCGACACAAGCAGAAGTGAAGCCGTTATGGAAAGCAGTAAAGCAGCTTCTGCCGGCACAGAAGGAAAACATTCCATTATGTACAATGTGCAAGGAGCCGACGGCTGAAATGGCGCTTCCGTAATCTGCATACCTTCCTGAACATAAAATACTTGGCGCCGCTGCCGTCACTGTAAATGAGTCGCCGCTCTGGGTCTCCTTACAGCTGGAACGTCCCATTCAGCGTCTAAGCTGGCGCCATTAAATCCTGTTTATGGACTTATTAAATGAAGCTTAGAAAATGAGCAGCGGCTTCCCTTCTATTTCCTTACAGGTCCAGAATCTGAGACAAATAAGCAAATTGACTACGTTTTCATCCCTATCCCGGTGGCAGGGAAAGCCGTGTGCGCCATTGATTACACAAATACAATATACAAGGAATATTTCATCAGCTAATCTTGCTTCTCTGGGTTGCGTCCATTGATTACTGGGTGCATATAAGGCTTCTGAGAGACTCTCCCCCAGACATTGCTGCTGCTGATAGCGGTAATTTAATTAAAGAGCAGATATCGGCCTCATTATTGACTGTCAGGTGCGTTCAGGAACTTCCTCTCTCCAATATCTGGTGCCGTTGGCGTAGTTTAGTACTTTACCCACTATGCATCAGGCTCAGCAATTGTCAACTGCCTCATCTAAAGAAGTAAGAAGCTGTGACAATATTTAGCAGAGCATTTAGCACTGGGGGTTATTTACGAATGCCAGTTTAGAGTAAAAAAAAAAAGTTGCAAGCCCGTTCTTTTAGACTTTATGATACTTGTACAAAAATATTTTGTTTTTACGCTGTCCTCGCCACTGTGGGGTTGGGGGCAGTGCAGGGGTGTGTTGGGGCCAATAACCCTAAAAAAATCACTAACGTTCTCCTGGAGTGGAGTAGTTTTTCACTCCAGGCACATGAACTGTCGGAGGATGTGCCCAATTTATGATGTGGAGAACGCCTTATCATAAATCAAGCCATCCTCTGGCAGCGCAGGGGGAAATCAATTACTTTATTTAGACTTGAAACGCTCTACGTGTTTCTGGAGGACAACCATCCTTAGTCATAGCATACATAGTAAAAAAGGCAGTATGCTTAAAGGGATTGTCTCACTTCAGCAAATGGCATTTATCATGTAGAGAAATACTAATGTATTATGACTGTCCACATTGCCTCCTTTACTGGCTGGATTCATTTTTCCATCACATTATACACTGCTAGTTTCCATGGCTGTGATAACCCTGCGATCCAGCAGTGGTGGTTGTGCTTGCACACTGTATAAAAAAGCATCAGCTTATGTGCGCTCCCACAGTTCCATCCACCAGAGAAGCTGGCACTTTTTCCTATAGTGTGCAAGCACAGCCACCACTGATGGATTAGGCTTGGATGTATCTGGTTTATAGCGATTCGCGATTAATTCATTCGTAAAGATTCAAATTTCTTGGCGAACTTCGGCAAAAGTTTTCAAAACTTGGCTCATCTCTAACGATAATCACTGGGTTTACTTTATACCATGAGTACAACCATTTGTACTTTTTGCGTCTCCTCACCCAGTACTCATGAGACCTCATAATTTATGAGGGTTCATACAGCACGGCTCATCCGCAGCTTTGTGCTTCATGAATAGTATGCCAGAACTACATTGCAGACTGACACAGAGCCATAATACAGAAAGGACAGGGGGAATATAACTCGGCATATCAATATATAGTTATAGTACATTCTGTACTGTTACAGTGCATTATGCAGATATCTCAAATACTTACCAACATTTCAGTTGGTAAAATCGAGAAATAAAAGCTCCACCCTGAGAACCCGGATAAAATTCCACCCACTTGTGGGAGAGGTTTGCATTATCCCCACCCATTTTCGGCCCAGGACAGTGCAAATTTGCCAGGACTGTCTGAAAATCAGGGACAGTCCCAACAAATTCGGGAAAGTTCGCAACTATGCAAATAGGATATGCCCATTGCCCTTGTCCAGTTATTATACATTCTGCCATAGGTTGTAATATTATGTTTGTATTTAACAGGTTGTTTTTGGGACATGGAAGAGTTGGACTCCCTGCCGTGTCCCTTTCCGTATAGCGGTAATTTTAGGTATCATGAGGTGCAGGACAAGTTCCCCCAGTGCCTAATGCAGGGGTTGTGCCATGCCCCCACCCTCAGTTCCTGTTACATTGAGTGTCTATTCCTGTGACAAACACCATTGCACATTGTACCCTATTATCATCAGCATACTGTAACCCTTGAATTGCAACCCCCCACCCCAATAGTGTCCTAGACAGCTGTGTTTGCTTCCTACCCCTTGTTCCAGCCATTGATATTATAATAAAATCCAGTAATAGATAAAATTTCAGGCCGATACTTTATATCATACAGCATGTTCAGGATATAGAGACTCCACACCAGATTAATATTCTATACCGCTCTGCGTCGCACGCCCCCGACTAACTTCTGAGGGAGATTACCCTTCAGCTTTACTGAAGGCAGACGCTGGGCTGCAGGGAAAGCGACCTCTTTACTTTCTGTACATGAGAACTAATTAATAATTCAGAGAGAGCAGGCGAGAGTGAAACTATACCTTTGTTTCAAGCTGTCAGTGTGGCGGGATCAGTTGGCACTCGTTGATGCCGCCATGACAAACAAATCACCTCACATTACAGAGACACGCTGCGTTTTGTAGCATTGTGTAAATACGGAGTTCTCAGTGCCGCTGTCAGCTGTGCGCTTCTTCCTCATCGGTTCTACTGTAAAAAAGGATATCAAACAGCTCACAAGCTATTCTTAGGTCCCCTTCACACATAAATTTGGGTTGGTATTTTTTTTTGCAGCTTCAAAACTGCAGGTAAACACATATGCCTTTTTATGTTACTAAAAAAAACTAAAAAAAACCCACAAAAACCCTATGGGCACGAAACACACCCCCCCATTGAAAAAATGAAACGCATGTGTGTCTTGCGTTTCATAGTTGCCACAGGCCTTTAGCGAACATCTGGAGTTGGCATTTTGAAGAAAAAAAAAGGAACCAAAGAAGCTTGAAAATGGCATAAAAATCAGCAAAAATACCATAAAAAATGTGTGAATCCAACCTCCATGAATTTCCTTTAGAATTTTTTTGCAGGAAAAAAGCATGTTTTTTTTCAATGTCATATGCATTTTGCATTTCTTTTTTAAGAGTCTTTTTTTCCTTAAATTATGGTGTTTTTTCAGGCCTTTTTTCCCCTATAGAGAAGGGGATGGAAAAATGCAACTGCTACAACATGCTGCATCTTCAGCACTCCCATAGACATGAATGGAGCAACAACGCACATTTCCGACCAGCCACTCCATTCATTTCAAGGGGTCTCCATGGGGTAGGGGGTTCCTGGTCTCGTGATCGGTGAGGGTCCCAGCAGTAGGCCCTCTAATCTAATAATTATCACCTATCCTGTATAACTTTCTCTAACCGGAATACCCCTTTAAATATCAGAGCTAAAAGTCTGCCTATTACTTTAATTAATTCTCTTAGGATACAGAGGTGTATGTCATCTGGCCCTAGTCATTTGTCTATTTTAAAGGTTTTTTCAGAGTGTTTTTTTTACTGAATTCTTTGGACATTAGGGACCTCTGCCATTCAGCTGTTTGAGAAGGCACCAGCTCTCCAAGTAGCGCTGTGGCCTTCTCTCAGCTCACCAAGCACCATATATTGTATAATGGCTGTGTTTGGTATTGCAGGTCTGCCCCATTCACTTAAATGGGGCTGGGTTGCAACTAGGCCATGTGAACGATGGACATGACATCACATGGCCTAGGCAGCGCTATTGTGAGCACCAATGCCTTCTCAAAAAGCTTATCGGTGGAGGTCCCAAATGTCGGACCCCCATCGTTCAGATACTGATAGGTCATCAATAAAAACTCTTGGAAAATCACTTCAATCATTTTAAGAGGGTGCTGCACTTCTTCCTGGGTCAGACAGGGCACATTTAATGGGGAGTTTATTTTGATACTCTGCATTTCATCTGCATTTCATTTCATCCTCAGTGAATACAATGGAAAAAAAATATTGAGGAAATTCGCTTTCTTCTCATCACCCCCTATAACTCCTCCCTCATCACTCTTTAAAGGGCCAACACTTTCAGGTTAAAACTTTTTACCATTAATATAAGTGAAGAACATTTTAGGGTTAGTTTTACTCTCTTTGGCAATAAGCCTCTCCAGCCTGACAGCCTTTATCTGTCTTTTACATGTTCTTTTTTTAGTGCTTCTTTGTTACCTTCCTGTTTTAGTAATTGAAATGCTTTTTTAAATTTATTTTCCCCTTTTATATTTCCTTTCATCAACGTTGTTTTTTTCCTGTTCCTAACACCTTTATTCCCACAAATGTAATGAGGGGGGCATTTATATTTTCTTTAATATAAATGGGAACTCCCATATGTCTTCTCTTCACAAGAATGTCTTTATTTAGGATATAATAACAGTCAATAGTTTTCACTCTGCAGGATATTGTGGCTTATTTCCCTGCCCCTTTAAGCGGACCAGCCCAGGTATATTGTAACCATATTCCTCTGTTTTACGTGTTGCCTGTGTGTGTGAAGTTTCAGTAACTTCAGTGGCTCGATGAACCAGGGGCCGTCGCTCTGGGACCCCTCTATCTGACTCATGACGAGAGAATATGCCCTGCACGTCTCGCCGTCTCATGTTGTTATGGGAACTGGCACAAAGACGACTGAGTCAGGAGCGGGCGCGCTCTGCTGTATTTGATCTCATGAGGGAAAATCCTTTCTCATAGCTAAAACACTGAAAACCCTAAAGTATCAATAATGTAAAGGTGGAAATGTTCCCTGTGTTTATCCTCTCTTTTTCTATGTGAAAAGCAATAAAAGAAGAGAATCTGAATCTGCACGTGTCCATATCAGTCCTGCACACAAGGCAGTAAAGACCAGGGCCAGTGAGACTCAGGGCAATCACTTATTTAAGAAGACTACCATAGGCCATAGTTCTCTATCTTCCAGGAATCTTTTATCTTCTGGGGAAACCAGATCTGGTCATACTTCTCTCTTGTAGCACCCACTGCATGGAAAATACAGAATTTTATAGCAGCCATTCAGATGTATCAGATCACCAAAGTGCAAATACATAATTCTGTTAATCGCTGACGACCCACAGTCACATAATTATCATGTGAATGATATGACTTGATCAGTTCTTTCTACTTGCTACTTTTAGGTGTTGGATATCAAACTTCTAACTTGTTTTTTTCATGTATCTGGTGGCCATCTTGAGTTGAAGGTGGTCTTCTGTTCCACCACCTAGACGAAGCAGCTCACCATCATGTCAGATGGTCATGTTGCCAGACCTTCCAGAGTAAATTTAGGTGACTGCCTAACTCCGACAACACAGGGGCCTGCAACTTTCCCTGACATGTCTATTTTAGTCAGGCCTTACCCACACTAGCATTTAGAATTCCAGTATTCAGTTTTGACAAAGGCACAGGATACCAGAATTGCTGGATCTGGCATATGCCAGACACCGCCGACAGCCTCTAGATCCCGTGACTGGGCCCAGTCGCACCCTTTGCGACTGTGATCATTACGCCCCTGGTCTCTGGTAAAAATAATATCCTCCTATTAATGTACCTATAGTAACATCCCTATAGTGCCCCCAGTAGTGTCCTTCCACGGCCCCAGTAATGTCCCCCACTGCCCTCAGTAATGTCCCTCACTGCTCCCAGTAATGTCCCCAACTGCCACCAGTAATGTCCCCCACTGCCCCCAGTAATGTCACTCAATGCACCCTGTAATGTCCCCCACTACCCCCAGTAATGTCCCTCAATGCCTCCAGTAATGTCCCTCAATGCCTCCAGTAATGTCCCTCACTGCCCCCAGTAATGTCCCCCACTTCCCCAGTCTTCACCTACAGGTAACGAGCCCGTTACTAGTAGGGCAGCGCTGGCATCCGATAGATTCTGGAGAGACTGCATGTGATGCAGCTGAGATGAATGCTCTGACAGGGCCCAGCATGAAGTACGGTGGCAGTGACGGGCCCCATTACATGTGAGTGCAGCGCTCCCCCACCCCCTCGGTCCTGGGACCCGGGACCGCAATTGTTATGCCCCTGAGTATGACACACGTCCACAGGTTGTATGTGGTATTACAGCTTTCACTTTAATAAAGCTGAGCTGCAATACCAGGCACAATCCATGAACAGGAATGGTTCTGATTTTGGAAGAAAGCAGTGGTGTTTTTCTAGTCCTGGATGACCCCTTTAATGCCTAATGAGTCCAGTACATATGACTACACCTGGCAAGAATCACATGGCACACAAATGTGTTTCTCACATGATCTTACATTAAATAAAGGGGTTATGAACTTATGACACATTTTAATGGGCAGGACTGTACTGAACAGTGAAGACAGGCATCTCACCCCCAAAAGACAACTTCATAATAAAAATCAAAAATCAATAAATAAAGTATATTGAAAAAAGTTTATTATCAATTGCCCTACACTTTAACCTATGATGGTTAGTTTTCTAGATTTCTAAAAGTGTTAGGCCTCTTTCACAGTCTTTGTTTGATCAGTCATTTCCATCTGTGATTTTGAGCCAAAACCAGATGTGGGTAAAAAACACAGAAGTGGTGCAAATCTTTCCATTATATCTCATCTCTCTGCAGGCTCCACTCCTGGTTTTGGCTCACAATCACTGATGGAAATCACTTTTCAAACACTGTATGATTGTGGCATTAGTGTGTGGTATGGCTCATCTCAGAGGGGTTAAACTGCAATATCTGACACAACACATGGGCATAGGGTGATACACTGTATACAGGACTGGGATTTCTGTTTTCGTTATTAAGGAACAGATGGTTAACCCAGGACACCTCACTAAGCACTATGAGTGATGTTGAGCGCAGCCTCAGCACTTGCATTGTATAACCACACATGCCACACTGTTATAAATGAGATTCCAGCTCAGCCAGGACAGTCACTCAGTCCTCAATGCAATTAATTTCACATCAGACATTGTTACTTTTTGTGCATTTTATAATTTATTTGTGCTTCCAATTGTCATAAGAAGCGAGAGGAACCGGATTACAGGGAACTACGAAACATTCTTCAAGCTGCCACCAATATGTGTTCATTATATCATGTGCACTGGAGGCAGCCCAAGGTCAAAACAACAATATTTTTAGAAGTAATTAATGAGAAGAATTCTGCCTTCATTTATTATGAATGGTGTTTGAAGAAGAAGAAAAATATTTCCTGGTTGCACAAATTAATAATCTCCTGAAGCAGCAGAATATACAGCCTCAGATTCAATGGCTGAGTATAAGGAGCCGTAGATCCAAGGACCAAGAACAGGGAGCAGCAAAATAAGGAGGCTCAAATCCAAGGGATAAGTATAAGGAGCCGAAAAATAAGGAGCTTCAGATTAGAGGGCCAAGAGTAAGGTGCCTCAGATCCAACGACCAAGTATTTTGAGCCTTAGAATAAGGAACCTAATATCTGAGAACCTAGGTTCAGAATAAGGAGTCATACATAAAGGGACTCAGATCTGAGGGCTTTAGAATTTGGATCATCAGATACAAGCATCGTGGAGCCTCAGGTGCAGGGGCCAATTTTATGGAGCCAAACAATAAAGAGCCTTAGATCTGAGGGCTGAAGAATAAGGAGCCTCAGATCCAAGACTCATGAGTAAAGAGCATCAGATTAAGGAGTCTCAGATCCAAGTATTATGAACCTTAATATAAGGAACCTCATATCTGAGGGCCATGAGTGAGAAGCTGCAGAGTAAGAAGACAAATATAAGGAACCTTATTGAGGGCCAAAAGCTTCAGAATTTGGTGCCAGGAATACACAGCCTCAGATCCAGGGGTCAAGTTTATATAGCTGATCAGTAAGGAGCCACAGAACCGAGGGTCAAAGAATAAGGAGCCTCAGATCTGCATGCCAACTATAATTAGCTGAATAATAAGGAGGCTGAGATCAGAGGTCCGAAAAATAAGGAGCTTCAGATCTAAGAGCCAGGAAAATGGCGTTTCTGATTTAGTACCTCAATATAAAAAGCCTCAGATATCAGGGCTGATTATTATGAGCCTTAGAATAAGGAGCCTTGAGGGCCTTGACTAAGGAGCTTCAGAATAAGGAGCCACAGTACACAGTAAAAACAGCACTCCAAATGATGGTGGTAAAAGGTTGCACAGTAGAGCGTGGGTCCAAATACCCCAGAGCAACAGATAGTCTGAACAAAAAAAGCATGGAGACAGTACCCCAAAGTAGATGTAGAACTGTGGTTCTTTATTCCAGATGCATAGATGCATGTATCGTTCTTAAGAAGGGCTTTGCTAGGCGAAACATTGCATCTGTAATAGAGATGAGCGAATTGATTCGTTGATTTGTATCGAATCTTGGGATTTTTTAGCTGCGAAGCGAATCCGAATATTAGGTGATTCGCTTCGGCTTTGTACGCATTCGCTACGTGGTTTGTCCTGTAAATTATACGCTATTGCTGCGTATAAGTTACTGGATACGCTGTTGCGTACAAATTCACTTCATTAGCGAACTTTTACTGTTAGTTCGTTTATCGTGCGCAAAAGCCCAGGAAGAAAGCGGTCACCTGACCTAGTGGGCAGGGCTTGCTCTGATTGGCTCAGGCTCGGTAAGCCAGTGACGCATCACTTCTGCTGCGACTGCTGAGACGAGCAGAAGCACTGTGTGTGAAGTTCTGAGACCTGTTTTGTGAAAAGTTGATATAATAGCTCTGGGAATCCATATTACACATATCAGGGATACTGCAGGGCCATTGCAGGGCCAGTTCAGGGCTACTATTTAATCAAGCAGTGAGAGAGAGACAGGTAGAGATAGGGAGCGACAAGGAGAGACAGTGAGATACAGGGACAAAGACCAGCTGCAGGGCCACAGAGTGAATTGAAAAATGTCTGGAATGGATAAGCAAAAGGGGTCCAGTTCCAGCCAGACTTTGAGCTTTAAAAAAAAGGAGAAGGTGGCACAGGGCAGCAGTGCCAAAAGACCTGTAGCCGGAGCATCTACTAGTAGTATTCGCAATACTTGGCCGTTGTTCCACCAGGCTAAACCACCGAGGCGCAAAATTGTAGTGGAGGAGAAAGTGGATGAGGTAGTGGAGTGGATGGCACGCTCATCTCATTCTCAGCCGTATGATCTGCTGTCATCTGCTGATACAGTATCCATATGTAGCCAGGGGTCAGACTCGTCCTGCTCCACCATTCCACTCCAGCAAACCCCGTCATTTTCTGCCACCTCTCGGGCTTCAGTGTTCCCTCCTAGTGGTGTCCCTTCTGAAATTTCTAAAAAAGAAGCCACCGAAGCCCACCTTATAATCCAGTGATTATAGAGGACAGCCTCCCAGAGGCCAACAGTGGTCAGAACTGTCCCACTATGCACTAGGGCTTCTTTCCTGCCCAGCCTCAAGTGTCATGTGAGAGAGCGTTTTTAGTGCTGCTGGGGGGCAAAAGGACAAATCTGTCACCGGGCAGTGTTAAAAAATACCTTTATAAAAATGAATAAAGGCTGGATTACATCCGAATTTCATACTCCTCTTGCTGATGCTGGTGGTGATTAGATCAGGCCTTGCAGGGCAGAATAGCCTAAGTGTTTTCCCACTGTTGCTGTCAGCCGGGCCATAATTTTACAGCCAAATGTCTTGTGTCATGTCATGGGCTGTGCAAACCCGAAGTCTCCAAAACCCTATTTCAAAACCAAACACTGTTGTCTACCTCCGCCTCCGTTTTCTACGCTTAGTAGGAGAGTAGCTGTTGTTAGTTAACGTTACTAATAGTTCTATTTAGTATTGTTAAGTTTGTTTTGGAGCCTCAGCCTTTAGTCCCCCCCTCCAAAAATATATATATATATGTGTTATATATATTTAAAAATAAAAATACACATTTTTTTACACTGCCTCTGCCTCCCGTGCAAGTTATATTAGCAGACATTGTTATACACCACCGCAGTCTGTTGTATTTATTTTACCTATCACTCTATGCTAATATACCCCGTCCCCTACTACTAGTGGCCGGGGCAGTCATAAAAAGCTCATATATAATTTCCACTGCCTATGTTAAGGTAGAATGTACAGGCTTGTTGCTCAAACAAGCCAAGCCTTTTTTATTTTTGTGTCTGTCAATTGTAATCAGTGAACAGGAGTGTGTGTAATGTAGTAATACTTCGGCCGGCAGACACTGCTGTGTTCATTAATATGGGAAAATGGCCGTGGGAAAAAAACTCTGTCTTCTTCACACTATGTCAGGATCAGGAAGGTGTTAAAGGTTTAACAAAACACTCAAAACACAGGTTTTTCAAAAATATTTTAGTAATAAATAAAAACTTTTTAACAAATAAATAATATAATAAACAAAAGAAAGGAACAAAAAAAATAAGATTACGCCGGCCTTTGCTGACGTCGGGCCATCATGTCCTGCAGCTCTTGCAGCTCCAGCTGCAGGCCACGAATGAAAATCCAGCCTCCATTTCAAAGTCTGTGGGGATGTCTTTAGGGGTGGAAACAGTTATGTACTTAGTTTGTATGATCGAGTTACAGTGGTTGTCCCATAAAATAAATCTAAACTTTAATGTACTGGAGCGACTTATTCTGTGACATGTATTCTGTACCGACTAAGCCTTTTGTAGTACTTACTGGACACCCATACAACGTGGTCTTCCCATGGTCCAGGGGAAAACTGCTCCCTGTCTGTTGGAGCTACCAAAGATAAAACATACATTTAGCTCATATTTTGAAGACAGAAGGTCCACCCATTACACTTTTTCTGTTACCTACCTTCTACCTCTGGTAGCTGGGCTGGTGGTGTTGGAGGGGCAGGTGGGGTCCTTTCTCGCTGGGGTGGAGGACGGTGAGAGCGGCTCCTGTGTGGTGCAGCAGCTGTCAAAAATTATGAAATAATGGCCTAAGGCTACTTCTACACTAGCAGCAGCCCGGATCCGGCGGGTGAAGGGTCACTCCGGATCTGTGCTGCCGCAGGTACACGTGTGGGTCCGGAACCGCGCTCCGGCCCAAATTCAATGTAATGGGGGCGGGCCGCGAATCCGGCCACAGCACGTTAACCCCTGCTGAGAGGCAGCCAGAGTGAAAATACAACAGTTACATGCCATTTTCGAATATTCACTCTGCCTCTGAGGAGTGCACGCCTGCGTATTAAGTAATCGCGTAGACAATAGTACGCTGAGGATTTGTACACTATTTGTACGCTCATGCGTACGTCTTCTAAGAAGTTGCGTACATATTTTAAATGAACGTTCATTATTAGTGCGCGAATGTTCACTAATAGAACATAATAACGTATATTTTGTACGCAAATACAACGAATCTATTCGTCGAATATACGAATCTTAGGAAAACTTTGGCGAATGTTCGGCGAATAATTTTTTGAATGATTTGCTCATCTCTAATCTGTAATAAAGAAGTGACGTGGGACGCCCCCCCAGGTCCTATCGAGTCCCAGTGTTTGGAATGCCAAGTGGTGATGCAGCCTTAATAGTTTGTGTCACTGTGTTCCTACCGGATACTGTCGATCCCCAAGGTTAGGCTCTGTAGCAACAAAGGAGTTGTAGTTGGTGGAGTAAGACTTGGTGAAGTTTAACGGTTTTTACTTGCAATAAACTTGTGTCATCCAAACAATACTTGACTTGGCTCCAGCAGGCTAAGGGTAGACTTGTAAACCTGAATACTTTTGCTTTATCTCTCTCCTGCTGTGCTAATATCTGTCTTTAGCCTGGTAACTGGATTTTCTAGCACTTCTGGTACCATTGAGTGGGATGCCTTTGGCTGTAATACTGACCCCCCTTGTAATACTCAGTCTATAGTACTGAGGGAAGGGGGGCCCAAGCTGACCTTTTGCACCAGGGCCCATGAGCCTTTAGCTACGCCCCTGAGTCAGTGTGCTTTGCAAGCTGCTTCCCCTGGAAGACTCCTGCTGCAGCAGAGGGGAACGCTCCCCTCACTGCGCCATGTCTAGTCCCTTTGGACTCTAAAACTCAACTCTCCATACCGTTTCATGTAACGTTTCCCTTGGTAGGAAACAGGACTAGCCCACTTCTGCCCAAAAAAGGGGTGGGGAGGGGGGTTGAATGAACCTCCATTCTAACTAATCTCTGCCAGCGATACACTGCCACCTTCTGGACAACCAGGCACATTATATGTAAAAACAGTTGTATAACAATATTATTAAGGCACAGTATCAGAGGACCTTGAATTAAATACACATATGCCATTCTCTCATTAGAGACAGTAGCTAGGTGTAAGAATGGTAGTATCCCCTCTGAGGTACAACAGAAGCACAGTTTTTCTACATCTCCTTTGAGTACTGCATCCTTACTTTTTTGTAAGGAGCCACAGAACTGAGGGGCAAGAGAAAGGAGCTCCAGAATAAGAAGACAGGTACACAGAACATGACATATGAGGACTGACATTAAGGGGCATCTGTCAGCAGATTTGTACCTATGACACTGGTTGACCTGTTACATGTGCACTTGGCAGCTGAAGACATCTGTGTTGGTCCCTGTTCATATGTGTCCGCATTACTGAGAAAAATGAAGTTTTAATATAAGCAAATGAGCCTCTAGGAGCAACGGGGGTGTTGCCATTACTCCTAGAGGCTCTGCTCTCTCTGCAATTGCCTGAGCCACTGTGATAATTTAAGACTGCCTGGTCAAAGTTAAGGCCTCTTTCACACATCCATCATGACATTTGTGACAAGCTGATCAATAGTTAATCCGTGAAGATGCCTGTGAGAAATCTGTGTTTGGTCCGTGTATCTGTTTTTTGCTCTCCGTGTGTCATCTGTATTCCAGACCCAGGGGTACTACAAATTGTATATATTTATGCATTGTGTATTTTTACTGTTTGTTCCTGTGCATATGTGCATGGATTTATTGAACTGTTCTCACATCATGATGTCACATGGTCAGGACCCCAGGAATGGTGATGGCTAACCTCTCTCCTAACTCCTCCAGTCTTGGCAGTCACCTCCATTCCCCCCTATCTGATAAGCAGCCGGTATTTTATTTGTCAGAATCATCTTTTATCGTCACTTTCGCCAGTTTTCCGTTTGCAATACCTTAAAAAAAAGAGGTGCTTACAGTTTAGCATCTCAACATGCAGATGTCTTAATTAAACATTATGAGAGGAGCTGCGAAGTGCTAATCGCCATTAACAAGAGTGCTAATTATCCGACAGTACGCCTCGCTTTGGACAGCAGGGGGAAAACATTAACCCGTGCAATGCTGGCCGCCATGCCACCCCTGCTACATTCCATAAGATATTGATATATTTTGATTTATATTTCATTCTGTTAATTACCATCGTGCAGTTCTGTTTCTCAGTATACTGTATATTCTATGCATCGGTTAGAACTACTGCCCCCTGGAGGAGAGTCAGATGCCTGCACTGCAGGAAGCTCAGCAGACAGCTTACCTTTCTTGATCCAACCTCAATCAGTGGCCAATTCTGCACAGAGCTTGTGTCCTCTTGGTTTCCATAGGTTAATTGCCTTAGAGGCTTGCAGTGACTGAAGCAGGAGCAAGCTGTGTGCTGCGCTGCAGCTTATGTTAGCGCTATATGAATGTCCACAGCACAGTGTATACTGTTTTAGGCTCTAGACTCACTGCTTATGATGTGTCGGGCTCGGCAGCTATAATGGTTTATAAATGTGCTCTCATTTCCTGCATTGTACTCTGTAGCCACGTGGCTAATGAATGTTATAATGTGCGGACATTAAAGATTTAATGTTCTGAGCTAATATCAAACAACATGAGCAGCTAATGGAGGCTCCAGCTCTGAATGTACGGATGTAATTGCCCCTATCAATGGCTGCGATTGCTTCTCCTCCTCCAAACCTTCTCCTTCCATTATCCCCGAGCAGCTGGAGAATGGCTCTGATATCCTCGGTGCAATTCTGCACCCCAGGAACAGACAGCAAGGAGTCTTGTAACCCATCGATGGAACGATTCACATAGGATATCTGTCATTGTACGCTTTTTATCTCCAAATGTTACTTATTCTTGTACAAGCCCATAGGACTAGGCTAGGAAGAATCCCCAGCTTCTGGCTATAAGCAGTGAATGTTCTCAGCAAGCAGAGATCTTGAAAAAGTACTAGAAATTTTCATAGCTTTTCATTAAAGGGAACCTGTCATCAACTTTATGCTGAACATACTGAGGGCAGCATAAATTAATGACAGAAATGCTGATTTCAGCGGTGTGTCTCTCATGAGCTAAAAGTAAGTGGTTGCTGAGAACCGGCATCATAATCATTGCAGCCCAGGCCTTGAAAAGAGTCAAATATACCAGAGAAGAGTCATGGTTTTTCCTAATCTCCTGCTCTTCCTGCCAATCTGCTGATGATTGGCAGTTCTCTCCTAGAGAGAAAGGGAGAAAACTAGGTAGAAGACTGTCAGTCATCAGCAGGTGGGCGGGGAGAGCAGGAATTCATGAATAACCAGGACTCTTCTCATGAAGATTTGACTCTTTTCTAGGTCCAGTCTGCAATGTTTGTGAGGTTGGCTCTCGGCAACCACTTACTTTTAACTTATAAATGACAGACCACTGAAATCAACTCACCTGTCTCTACTTTATTCTGCCATTAGTATGGGTAGCATAAAGGTGATGACAGGTTCCCTTTAATAATTAAACTTTATGGCTCTTTCATTTATAATTATTGATTGCTCCACTGATAGGGGTGGTGGTTACATCTGTCGTCGGCCTTCTCTCACATTGTCTGTTGTGGCTTTGTAGGTGGGCAAAAGGTGGACAACTGCTGAAGGAAGTGACAGAAGAAACGTATGAAACGGTGGTCGACTTCTCCTACTTCTCAGAACCGGTATCCTGCGAAGTGACCAATGCCCTGGGCAGCACCAACATCAGCAGAACAGTGGATGTTTATTGTAAGAATTAACCCCTACCCCCCTCTTTAAAGAGCCCATTAGACACAACTATTTTACATATTTTTAGGATCATACACCCCAGCCACACCCAGAGCTGTAATTATAGTTCTGCATCTCATTGTGGGACATTAGGACAGACGGGTTTCCGCCTAAACCCCTTTCAATGACCCTTGGGCCATTTTTCCGCTGCCTCATTTGATAAAAAGCTGTTCCTTTAGAGGGTAGAGTCCTGACCAAGTTTTCACCTCCAGTAGAAAAGGAAATAATCCCAACTGGGCCCCCTCTTTCCCTGGGCCCCATAGCAGTCGCATGGTCTGCCGCCATGGTAGTTACGTCCCTGGTGTGCATGTACCCTAATGGCAGTATTATGAATGCTGCTGTGGATGTTACTGGAGTGTGAGACATCAGAAAACTCAATAGCAATAGCAGATAAGTAAAGTGTAAGCATTTTGAAAGTTAGGGTATGTTCACACATAGTGGATACACTGCAGATCTTCTATCCGGATTTCTGGGAGGAAAATCTAACACATCTCACCTGTGTGTTTTCCGCACTGCAAAAAGATTATGTAAAAAGAACATGTCTGTAAAATGTGGACCATGAACCCATTGAAGTCAGGGGTTGCCAACTTTCTTTTTTCTGGACAATTTATCCCAAAATCATGGACAGCCAACATGTTGGAAAACTATAATGAATGATAAAGGTTATAAGTAATCCATATCTATAGCTCAATGTACTGTGAGCTGTAAAATGATAATTACCACCAAAATAATCTTAGTATAATCTAGTCAAGTACCACCAGCCTCAAAATCACATATATTTTCTTTCATGGACACAGGAAAAAGGTTATCTATTTTTACAGACTGTCCAGAAATTTCTGGACTGTTGGTAACCCTAACTATTTCTGTATTTTGCAAATGTGCGGTTTGCAAACTGCAAAATGGACACAAACAGGATCCAAAAACAAGAGCTGAACTGCAACGTCCATAGTGCAGGGGCAGGGGCAGAGCGCAGCATCATGTGCGCAGAAGTGTAGCATTTTACATACTGTAACATCAGCCATGGCCAGCTACGCTGCAGTACAATTCCTAGTCATGAGGTGTGGTATATGTGATCTGACATATCTGAACTCATAGAATTCAGTATTTTCTTGCCCAGGGTAATGTTTTACTCTTCTTCCATTACAGTTGGGCCTCGGATGGCCACAGAACCAGAATCCATTGTTGTGGACCTCGGATCAGAAGCCACCTTCCATTGTGCGTGGATCGGTAACCCCTCGCTTACCATTGTTTGGATGAAACGTGGTTCTGGTGTGGTAAGTACAAAAAAATCCTACAATGCGAAACGTAGCCCCAGACCTCAGCCATTCACATGACATGCGTTATGTCACCCTAGTTTTATTAAAATAAAAAAACTCCAAGTTAATAAATACACCTTTTTTCCATAGAAAAAAAAAGCTTTTCAACAGCTTTGCTGTTCCTACCCCCTGACAAAAAAGTAAGGAAATCAGTAAGTTATGCGCACCTCAAAATGGTGCCGCTAAAGACAACAACTTGCAAAAAACTTTTTTTTGTCCTGAAAAATTCTTTTGAAAGTTGAAAAAACGATGAAAAAATGAAAAATAAATAAATAAATCTTGGTCACTAAAGCCCAAAACAGGGGTTAAAGCCATTTTATACCACAAAATTACCAAATATTGTATGTAGGGATGGCAGATTTGGATTCGTCCTGTTTGGACAAATCTGAATCCTTTTTTGTGTAAATATAATGAGTTCCCGATCGCCCGATGTAAGGTTTAAAGGGGTTGTCTTGCTTCTGCAAATGGCATTTATCATGTGGAGAAAGTTAATACAAGGCACTTACTAATGTATTGTGATTGTCCATATTGCTTCTTTTGCTGGCTGGATTCATCTTTCTATCACATTATACATTTCTTGTTTCCTTGGTTACGACCACCCTGTAATCCAGCAGTGGTGGTCGTGCTTTGATGTTTCTCCAGCAGGGAGCTATATTTGTATTATACAGCAGGGAACATGGATTACCTTGCATAGTGCAATATTAGACGGTCATGTGACTCCACGTAACACACAGGAATTGTAACCTCCTGTCATCAGTGGGGGCAGAGCGTGGCCGCCCGCCCCAATGTTTAATACTTTCCCAGTTCACACTGTTTTCCATTCTCAGGATCATGATTCTTGGCTCCAGCCAGTTCACAGCCTGAACTTTCACAGCTGAAGCTTTGACATTTATTTCTAAAGTTAAATGGCAAAAAATATTACTTAGCGCTTTCCTGAGGTCAGCGGCTTTATAGTCCAGGCACGATCGTATGAAAGCGGAATTTTATTTCTAATTTTTTTTTTCATTTCAATATGTTCAACAACCTTCATGTAAGAGATGACAAGTGCAAATAATTCATTTTCTAAAATTGCAAATGCAGAAAAAGAATGTCAAACCTGTCCCCTACAACCGCAGGCACCGCTATTACTGTGTCCAATAAACTTCTTGTTGAGGCACAAGGCATGTCAGATTTCACTAGATCCATAGGAAACTGGATGAATACAGGGAAATAGCGCTTTCATGTAAAATTTCAAATAATTAAACGTTCATTAATACTCAATATCTCATAATCCCGCACCAGCCAAATACCACTGATCCTGGATTACTGTAGTTAGTATATTAAGTTACCTGCATCTATGGAAAGTCTGATAGTCTGGCAATTTCTGGTATGTGGCATAAGCCCATTCCTGATATTATTTGATAGCATTCTTTGCAACAGGCTGTAAAATGAGATTTAATTTGCTTGACTGGAGTATGTTTTGCTGTCCTGACATCTAGTGGCCAGAATAAATACTGCACTGTACTCATGTTTTCACAAGCATTTACTGCAAATAAATAAGAATTAGCTTTAAAATATAGAACTTTCCAAAGATGATGTCCCTTTAATAACAAAACCTTGTTTTTGTCTGAGTGATGACACGTACAGACCTGAGAAGCAAACCGTGAAACTACAACAGTCATCATGTAATGAATGTGCCATTTTCTGTAATTATTTTCATAACCTTGCATGTTTTCCACAGGTCCTCAGTAATGACAACTACCTGACACTAAAAAATGTGCGCCAAGAGGATGCTGGAAAATATGTTTGCCGAGCGGTTGTACCACGAGTGGGTGCTGGCGAGAGGGAAATCACCTTGACAGTAAATGGTAAGAAGCCAGCCATGGTCCCAACCTCGTGGTGGTAACATCGGGAGGTGGTAAATTACTGCAAACTGTTTCTTCCAAAAACAGTCTTGTGTCAGCTCCATCAAAGTGAATAGGAATAAGCTGCAATATTATACATAACCTGTGGACAGGCCTGACACAGTCTCTGGACGAAAGCAGTTGTGTTTTTTTAAAGGGGTTAACCAATGACTAACATAAAAAGTGATCATAAAGTACATGATAACCTACAGTATTTCTAACAAAGCCAGAACCAGCCCTGTACCTCACATGTATCCAGAGATCTCCACATTCATTGCTCTGCTAGATTTATATCAAGCTGGCAACTCAAGGGGAGTGTCTTTTCTGCTGCAGCTCAGGGGGCGTGTCTCAGCTCTCCCTATCACAGCTCAGCAGGTAGTTGAAGGATGAAACTGAGCATGTGCAGCATCTCAGTGAGCAGTACAAAGAAATAAGAAAAAAACAAACAGCAGGTGGCGCTACACAGATACATTTTATTGAAAAACTCAGTGGCTATGCAAAATTTTTAATGACATGCAATTAAAAACAGAGGGGCAGTTTTTGGGGAGGTATGTTGTGCTGCTGGAGCAGTATTTTGTGATGCACTTTGGTATTTGGCTCTGCTGGGGTGGTATGATGTGCTGCATTATGGTATTGCTGGCCGGCCCACTTTTTTTTTTTACCAGGGCCATTTCAAGTTCCCAGTCTGCCCCTTTGCGTAGTTAAAAGAGTTGCCCTTCATGAGTCTCAGCACAGCCAAAAGTATTGTCACCCAGCTTTCACTAGATGTATCTGTTGCTGCGAAAGCTGGATGGGAAACACCCTGACCACAATTACAGATCCCACTTTGTTGTCACCCATCTTGGAGTGCCGGGCGTGATAAATTCACCCATTCCCCCCGTGGGTGTGAGCAAGCTACAGTAGACGCTGTATTGGCAGCCATATTAGCTGTCACACAGCTTTCCTTGAAGCAGATATAATGACACTGATGAATAAAATTGTTATTGGTTTGTCAGGAGGCAACTCAGGGACTCCTATTTATAGGGGATGTTCACTAATAGGATATTGTGATCCTACTATACGAGAACCTTGTGCCTTAGTGTCCAGGAAAGTGGCGAACAAGCAGCGGTCCTTGTCTGCGCTCCGAGCGTGGCATAAATCTGTTTTATATCTTTATCTCTTGCTGTGAAGCAGGACGGCAGATTTAGCTTTTTAATATTAGATTCCTGTTTATGTTCCCATTAAAAAGCTGGAATAACAATTTCCCTGGCGCCAGTTGTATATGAGTCTGTTCTGCCGCCACTGTTACTGAGGTTTATCCTTTGCAACGACCACCGCACACAGAGAGACGGTGAAGGCACGAGTGGCATCCATAATATTAGTAACCGTATACCCAGATGTGGTCCGCGAGAAGCCAGGAGCTTTTTATTTCCTCTTTATACTGGGTTCTGTTTGTGTCACAGCCTAAAGAAATTGTGATTTAATAGCTGTGATTAAAGGAGTTATCCCATGGGTATTGTAAAAATGAAAATCGGATATTATAAAGTATATGAGCATCTTTTTCTAAAGCATTTAGAACCAGCCATGTACCTCACAGGGATCCAGAGATCTTCTAATTCATTGGTCTTGTTGATGTGTTTTTTCTCAGGGGTGTGTCCTTTCTACTGCAGCTGGTGGCAATTGAATTATGGAACTGAGCATGTGCTTCCATCTCAGTGAGCAGGACAAAGAATTTAGAAAAATTGCAAACAGCAGGTGGCGCTATACAGATGGATTTCAGTTAATAACTCAGTGGCTATAGTAAATTTTTAATTACATAAAATTACAAAAGTATTCAGATCCAGGTGCGGGTTATAAAAATGTAGAATATAGTTCTATAGTAGGGCAACCCCTTTAAGTCAACATTGGGGCGTATTCCCTCTGTGATACTCAAGGTGAATGTAATCTCACATGCCAGTCAAGAGAACCAGAAGTAATAAGCCCTGTCCTTCAGACTCTTTAGAATAACTGAGGAGTGTCATGTGACCATGTTCTGCTCTAATGATTGGCTGGTAGGGCTTACAGTAGGCAGGGTACATAAGGACCAATTTCCACCCACTGACTGGCATGTTAGGAGGCTGGTCAATGGACAGAGCATCAATAAGATGTAATAAGTGTGTAAACGCACACGTTCAGGATTTATCTGTGGACAATCCGCACTGAAATCTGCAGGTGTTCGCAGGGAAATCCATGCGGTCAATCCGCATCAATTGGTGCAGATTTGCGGGTGGATTTTTCCGCATGCGGATTTTACTGTCCCCATTGAAGTGAATGGAGAAAATCCGGACAGCAAAAATAAAATAAATTGACATGCTGCGGATTTTAAAATCTGCACCGTAGGTCAAAATCCGAGCAGAAGAAGTCTGCATCGTGTGCATGAGAATTTCAGATTCTCTAAGAATATAATGTACATGACCTACGGTGCGGATTTTCCGCACTCAAATCCGCACAGTAAATCTGCACACAATCCTGATCGTGTGCATTTACCCTAGGAGCCATCAATAGCTGATTAATTACCAAACAGCTACATTTTAAACTGATTACACATGCTCACTTTGTCCCCAGAGCTTGTAATTCCAGTTGCTTACCCGCCATATTGCCTGAACCGTCGCAACACCTTCTTGTCGTGTCTGAAACATTTCTCTGCAGGTTGTCAATACTGATGCTTTGTAGCAATGCCATACCTACTGCAATATAGAGGCAGACCACATGACTGCTATGAGGCCTGGCACTGAACTGCTTCTCCTGTTCCCAGCATAAATTCTCTGCATTTTCCATCATTTGCCACTAGGGGGAGTTCAGTGTAAAGAGATTATCTACAGCTTCCAATAAAATCAATGGCAAGTCTATGCATGCCTGTGCACTGAGCTCCCTCTAGTGGTGACTGCTGACGGACAGTTTTATCATATACTTTGTGAAGGGAAGCAGGAGATTTATCAAGCGATGTATTTATGCCAGTTGTCTGGTGTAAATGTATTGAGAAATCCAGGTTCAGAATGAGCTCCCTATTTAGGTAGCACCCATTCCACTTGACATAGAAGTCGGATAAAGTGGTCGAGAAGGAGGTTGAATTTTTTATCACAGTTTTTTTTTTTTATTAAAACTTTCTTCTACCTAATAAAAAAATCTTTTGCACATGTATACTCGGAGCGGTAGGGGGCCCTATGAGATCTGTGCTTTGTAGAATATAAAGACAGAGGGGGTCATTTACTAAATGATACACACCAGTTTTCTGGTGTATATCTGTTGCAGACTGCAGCACAAAGATAATGTGCGCCACAATCTGCGCACTTTTGCCCGTTCACTCCAGGTTTAAAAAAGAGGGCGTGGCGTGGGTGGGGAAGGGTACGGGATAAAATTTAAGCCAGCAAGGAAGCTGTCTTACATTTAGACCGGCGGTGGATGCGCTGAAGTTATGTAGAGGCGCCGAAGTTGGGGGATCCATCGCCAGCACAGGGGTTATTAAGAATGGTGTCTAAAACGCCAGTCTTAATAAATGATCCCCAAATTTCCTACAGACATAAATCAAACTATTCTGTTGCACCATTGCAAATACACGGTATTAAATCAGGACTACAATACACATGCCGCCACATACAGCTGCCTTCACCAGGATCATACCCCTTTAAGGATTCAACTCAAGTGCAAAATGAAAGACGCACGATTTGACCTTAGGCATTAGGACCCCCCAAGCCCCCACAATGATTAAAGTCAGATTGGGAATGTCAGCCTGGCTGCCCACATCTCCTAATTTTCTTGATCACAGTTGGTCTCCTGTCCCTAAATAACACACATACTGCGATAATGCAATAAGGAGCACGCGGGAGCGGCGAGGAGATCCGCCGGTGGCATCACATTGAGCAGGGATGAGGAATGCACCACTTGGTTTTATCTCGCCGTGCCTTGCAAAGTGATATTGTTTTCCTTCCGCTCACGCTCCCTTATCGACAGCAGGAGTTTAATTACAATTAAATAGCTAGCAGAAAACAAAACCAGCAGTAAGGAAACAACGCAGGCGAGAGAGGGGGGGGGTCGGGAATCAGACGACATAGAAGGAGAGCGCTGTCACTGGGGAAAAAAAAACATAATACAACCGCTCACTCCGGTGACCAGCCGCAGCCGGACGCTCCCGTTGGTGAGTGCAGATCAGACGGACGGCCCGAGGTCTGTTCATTATCACTACAGTCACAGCAAAAAAATGGTGCAAACAGATTTATCCAAAAAAAGTACTTCCTCTGCACTCGTCCATAAAAGAAGATACTTTAATTCATCTTGTTAAAAACATGTACGCAAGACAGTAGACACAAGCCTACGCGTTTCAGATGAAGCATACCATGGTTAGTCATGGCTAAGATAGAGGTGAATGTTAGTTCCTGCTGCAGTAAATTAACACCTACTATCTACTTAAGGTGCATGTTAACCCTGTAGGATATCTATTGATTGAAACTACAGATATCAGATGAACAATCCTTAATAGAAATACAATGTATCAGTATGGACATTTAATCCTGTAGGGTGGCAATCAAGATGATGGATCCACAAGGTTTCATGATTAAAGGGGTCGTGCAGGATCCTAGAAAATGTCATTTGTGTAAACCTTGTCCAGTCTCCTACTGAGGATAATAGTGTACCTGTCAACTTTTCCTAAGTCTTCACTTCAGTCTCCATGCTCCTGATGCGCTCCATTGTTTACCACTACAGATGAGCGAGCATGCTCGGCCGAGCGTACTCGGGAGCAATTTTCGAGTAGTAGTGTACGCATCTTGTAATCTGTACGCTAATGCGTACGCATCTTGTAATTTGTACGCATTAGCGTACAAATTTATAAGATGCGTACGCATTAGTGTACAGATCATAAGATTCGTATGCATTAGCGTACAGATTATAAAATGCGTACGCTACTACTCGAAAATTGCTCCCGAGTACGCTCGGCCGAGCATGCTCGCTCATCTCTATTTACCACCTGAACTTTTAGGTTGTGGGCGTAGATGATCTGCAGCCACAACACTTCCCATAGTGCTGTGTGCTGTAAGATCAGTCAGAAATGTAAACGCCTACTACACCCTTCCCTGGGCCGAAAACTCTACCCTACTACAACCTCCATCATCCCCTTGCTGTCTCCTCCTAATGGTGCCTCTCATCTCTGATGTTAGAAGCAGTGGACTGGTTGGGAGCTTGAACCAACCCATTCCACAATCACATGGGTCTGACATCACAATGTCCGACAGGAGATTTTTACAGAGAGGATCATGGGAGGCCTGGTCATGATGTCAGAAGAAACACAGTCTCCACAGAGGGCACAGACATGTGACTACCCTCCCGTATTCACAGTAATGCTTGTTAGTGATCATCTGGCAGTGTAATACTGCCGTTGATTACCTGATGGACAAGCAAACGCTCGTTCATCAGATAATCGGGATCTTTTAACATGTTAAAAAATACTGGTTTGCTGGCAGCATCGTGTAATAGGTGCTCTGAAGCCAGCAAACAATGAGACAGGTAGGGATAAGCAATGCATTGGCGATCAGTCTTCCCTATAGGCTTGTGACTACTGTCTTGTGTACATGTTTTTAACCAGATGAAATAAAGTATCTTTTTTTTATGGCTAAGTGTGGAGGAACTACTTTTTTGGATATCTTGGGGATGAAGCTGACACATCTGCAGTGTTACATAGGACTGCAGTTGACATCTACTACATTATCTGTACTCAGAGAGTTATCCCGGTGTTATCTGTGGTGTTACATAGGACTGCAGTTGACATCTACTACATTATCTGTACTCAGAGAGTTATCCCGGTGTTATCTGTGGTGTTACATAGGACTGCAGGTAACATCTACTACATTATCTGTACTCAGAGAGTTATCACTATTATCTGTGGTGTTACATGGGACTGCAGGTGACATCTACCACATTATCTGTACTCAGAGAGTTATCACTATTATCTGTGGTGTTACATAGGACTGCAGGTAACATCTACTACATTATCTGTACTCAGAGAGTTATCACTATTATCTGTGGTGTTACATGGGACTGCAGGTGACATCTACTACATTATCTGTACTCAGAGAGTTATCCGGCTACACATAGACACATACATACACATAAACATAAACATACACACACATATAGACATACAAACACACATACATACTTACATGCACCCCGGCAGGTCTTCGGAGCGTCAGAGGGACAGGACGGCGCGCACAGATGACGATTCCACCAAGCGCCCAGCAGAGGGCGCTGTGGGGAATCGTGACCTGTGTGAGCCGTCCTGTCCCTCTGACGCTCCGAAGACCTGCCGGGGAGCATGTAAGTATGTATGTGTGTTTGTATGTCTATATGTGTGTGTATGTTTATGTGTATGTATATACTGTGTGACATGTGTGGGGCCGGAGCGCGGTTCCGGCTCCACACATGTCACTGCGGCAGGCCTGATCCGGCAGCACCCTTCACCTGCCAGATCAGGCCTGCCGCCAGTGTGAAAGTAGCCCTTACATCTACCACATTATCTGTACTCAGAGAGTTATCACTGTGTTATCTATGGTATTACATAGGACTGCAGGTAACATCTACCACATTATCTGTACTCAGAGAGTTATCACTGTGTTATCTATGATGTCACATAGGACTGCAGGTAAGGCCTCTTTCACACTAGCGGCAGCACGGATCCGGTGGGTGAAGGGTCCCGTCGGATCCGTGCTGCCGCAGGTGCACGTGTGGGGCCGGAACCGCGCTCCGGCCCCACACCTGCACCAGACACTATCTTGAGGAGGAGGGGGTGTATACTTACCTGTCCCAGCAGCTCCTGACCTGTCCCAGCAGCTCCAGAGGACGGCGCACACAATGGAAAGATTCCCCACAGCGCCCCCTGCTGGAGGGAGGAGGGAGCTGCGAGGGACAAGTGCAAGGTGACAGATCCGTCATGAACTCCATTGAAAGTCAATGGAGGACGGATCCGTTTACTATTGTGTCACACCGAACGGATCCGTCCCCATTGACTTGCATTGGGGGTCATTCCGGATCCGTCTTGGTGCGGATGCCCAGACCGCAGCATGTTTTGGTTTGCTCTCCGGTCTGGAGACTGAAGAGAACTTAACGGAATGCTTTTAGGAGCATTCAGTTGTCTTCAGTTCAGTTTTGTCCCCATTGACAATGAATGGGGACAAAACTGAAGCGTTTTATTCCGGTATTGAGCCCCTATGACGGATCTCAATACCGGAATATATAAACGCTAGTGTGAAAGTAGCCTAATATCTACTACATTATCTGTACTCAGAGAGATATCACTGTGTTATCTGTGGTGTTACATAGGACTGCAGGTGACATCTACTATATTATCTGTACTCAGAGAGTTATCACTGTGTTATCTGTGGTGTTACAAAGGACTGCAGGTAATATGCTACTAGCATTATCTGTACTCAGGAGAGTTATCACTGTATTATCTGTGGTTTACCATAGGCCTGCAGGTACCTACTACTACTATTTATGCTGTACTCCAGGAGTTAGCACTGGTTATCTGTGATGTTACATAGGACTGGCCAGGTAATACTACTAACATTATCTGTACTCAGAGAGTCATCACTGTTTCTTGTGGTGTTACAAGGGACTGGCAGGTTAAAATCTACTACATTATCTGTAACTTCAGAGAGTTTTCCACTGTTATCGTGGTGTTACATAGGACTGCAGGTGACATCTAGCTACTTTATTCTGTACCTCAGAGAGTTAATCACTGTTATCTTGTGGGTGTTACATAGGACTGCAGGGTGACATCTAACTACATAATCCTGTACTCAGAGAGTTTATCACTGTTTATCTGTGGTGTTACATAGGACTGCAGGTGACATCTACTACATTATCTGTACTACCATTTTCCTGTCCAGAGTTATCCACTGTTATCTGTGGTGTTACATAGGACCTCATTAGTATCACTTTGCAGGATGTTGTATGAAAAAGGAAATAAATCATTGAGCAGTGAGGTGTATGAGGGGTTAAGTGAGAACAGAACCTTTAGGGCTTAGACAAAATTGTGTAATCTCCAAGAAGTTTCTGCTTCATTTTGAACACCTGGATATGTAATAAGATTAGTATAAAGTTTTCCAGATCTGTGGCCCCGTGAGCAGTTCTATATAATGTAGATCAGGTTAGTTGGATACAGCTCCCCTCCCCCATGTCAGGTCTGTGCTGTCATCCATGGCATTGTGGTTCTGAGATCCGGCACTCCTCCATATGTTACCAGAGCTCCTCAGCTGAACACTGCAGAGTTACACGGCTGGCAGCCCGATGCCTGGAACAGCTGTGTAGTTAAAAATGCATAGGCATACTGTGTGGTAGGAGGCCTACCGTGGACCCAGCACGGAGAGCTACAGCCGCTGCAGCCCCCGACTCCACGAAACTTTTCATGAAATTCAACAAATTTCAGTAATTGAAGCCAGGTATGTTATCCCCCGGGTCACGTAGAGGTATATAGTACACCATTCTCTCCAACACACACTTGCATCGCTTCGTCAAGAGGTGAGCCGTAAAACGTGCCAGAAATTTGAATGAAGCCCAACAAATAGTACCGAGATGTCATCAATTTTCCAAGGTTGTCTGTGCAAGATGTAATAAAATACCACAAAAATACAAGAGAAAATAGTGGAAATCAAAGGTTATATACACTTAGGCAAACGTTTTTTCATTACTGTCATTCCATAAGCTGCAGCCATTTAGAGCCATTTAGAGGGACTGAACAGAACTTCAGAATTACACTGACCACTGACAGTCATAGTAGTAGGAGGTGTCACCATGCATGTGGTATCAATGTAAGACGTCAAGAATGCACAGAAACAGAATAATAAGAATACACACACATAATAACACATATATTCTGTGTTTCTTTTGGAGCAGATTTTCAGCAGAACTCACCCTTCCATTGAAAAGGGTGCAATCTTCATACCCCTATTGATGTCGACTTGGCTGGCAAGGCAAAAAAATGAGGCTTCTCAAAAACATGCACCCCCATAGTTCACTACATGTGGCCCTTCTGGCAAACCCGCTTTTCCAGGCAGGTGCACCCCACAGGGAATTTTATGATTGGTACAGAGGAGGAATAACTCTGGTCACCTGGTGAATTACACTACACACAAGATCTTGTCACTTAAAGATCTTAAATCCAAATATCCCAATATTCATTTTCATTTCTTCTCCTCTCTCCAAGTCAGCAGTTATCTCCAGAAACTGCTGTCGAATATAGCCCCCCGGGAATGGACTCCTGCTTCACAAACCTCCCTTAGGCATACCCCGACTCTAAGGGGACATACCACTAGCTATTATAAATTCTTGCACACCCCTCTGGACTATAGGTAGGGTGAGTGGGCAATAGCACAATGGCTCAAAGATATCTCGCAATTAACAATGTCCACCCTATACCATCCAGCCACTACAAAGAAATGACCTTAGAGATATACCACCGGGCATACATGTTTCTATTTCTGGGTTATCATATGGGTGTTTTTGAGCGTGATAACTGCTTCCGGTATAAAGAGGAGGAGGCAGACATTTTCCACTGCTTGTGGCTATGCCCAGTGATACAAGTCCACACATGTACTGCCACCCATCTGACATTGGCAGCACCTCTAGATCCTATATGGGCCATATTTGGATACACTGACCCAACCATTACAAGATGTACCCCTGGTAGTCGGAAATTATCATGTCTGATAGCAGCTGTAGGAATCAAGATCATCCTCCATACTTGGATCGACCTCGTACCCCACCGTTTAAGCAATTTCTCGACAAAGTCTCCTTCTTAAGACAGACTTGATGGAGGCATCTTCCAAGAAGGAGACCCATGTGATGCAGCTCTTTACATGCTGGGAAAGTCGTATAGATATGTTGCCCCTCCGGGTCAAAAAGTCTCTCCAGGATTGTTTTCACCTCACCCATGGTAGCTGATCCGCCAATCTCAATGACATGAATCTGCTTGATGACTCACCGAGGGTCCCTGCGCGCCTACCTAGATTTGTACTGTACCAAATGTTGAGGAGAGGTGATTTCGTTGGGCTTCGGTTTGTGGGATGTAAAGTTGTGGTTTCTAAGTTGCGTTACTAACCCCCTGCACCCCTTTTTTTCCTCCCTCCTTTTTCTTCCGTAGATGTTTCCAATACTTCTTGCCCTGTCGCCTTTTCCTCTTCCTCTTCCCGCCTTTTTTTTCCCTTTCCCCCTCCATTTCCCCTTCTTCTGAGAAACTGACTAGTGTTGGAAGGTTGCCAAAGTAACATCTTTATTTTGATTTGGGACCTTTATTGATGACATGTTAGGGCTTGTTCACATCACTGTTATGTATTCCATTATGGCTGTTATAACGGAAAATAACGGAATCCATAAGACGGAAATCCGTTACTTTTAGAGGCATTCCTTTTTGATCCGTCATAATAGAAGTCTATGGGTAATCATAATGGATCCGCCTGGTTTCTGTTATGTAAGACGGAAAACAAAGTTCTGTCGACAGGACCTTGTTTTCCGTCCTGCATAACGGAAACCAGTCAGATCCATTATGCAGGCTCATAGACTTCTAAAGGTTTCCATTTTGGTTTCCGTCTTATGGATTCCGTTATTTTCCGTTATAACCATGTTATAATGGAAAGCCATAAAGGAATACATAATGTTGATGTGAACGCGCCCTTATCAAACAAAATGCTGTACAACAACACCTATCATACCGCACTGTATGTACTCTTTTATTATGCCAACCTGGAATAAAAACATTTGAAATATGAAAAGGGTGGAATCCTTACAAAAGAACCTCACAAAGAATTGACATGCTGAGGATTTAAAAATCCACACGGCGGGTCAATTTCTGCACAGAAGAAAAAAAAGCAACGTGCATATGAGATTTGGTAAATTTCATACTTTGCAGGTACTGTATGACGCTAAAGTCTAAGGCTAGTATTACACTAACGTTATTGGGGCTCAGCTCTCTAGATCCGGCATTGCCAGTTGTTACCGCAAAGCCCGCCAGCCCCATTGACTATAATGGGATCCGGAAGAGATCCGGCCGCTACCCGGTAAATATGGCGGGATTTGGCTGGACAAAAACCATTGCATTCAGTTTAAGACTTTAGATTTCTACAGAATCTCGTGACTCTGCAAAATATTTATCATGAGATAAACTTCCTCCATTACAATGTGACTTCATGTTAATCAGAATGGGCAGTGCATTGTGGGAAGTGGCAGTAACGGCTCCCTATCAGCTAATAAACACATAGACACTACTCGTGCCTGTAATAAATTCACCGGGCATCCGCTAAACAGAAGGTTGGGAGAGAGGACAGAGCGTCAGTGACAGGAAGGTGACACAGGAACAAAGAAAATCCATGAAGTCTTTCTCTGCGATTACAGTAAACAGCGGACAGATCTATAGTGAACACAAAGGCCGTCATGTATCCTGCTTGGAAACTGCGACCTCCGCCCTGCCACCCGTCATCGACATGACTCCACCACAATGCAGAGCAACACACCACCCGCCACTTATTACTTAATAATTCATAATGCAAGGAGAGTGGCGAGAAACTCCAAACGCTGAGCTCCGCGCCAACAGTCGGCATACAGAGTAGTACGTGAGGCTCTGTTCACACTGGTGTCAGGAAATGGTGCTGGTGCATACGCTGAGACTGCTATAGGCCTGATGGATGCCAAAAGAGTGTCCTTTTACTATCTACCGCATTAGGGTTCATGCACTCGACCGTTTGTATTTTGTGGTCTGCAAAAAACGGATCCGCAAAAAATACGGATGAGGTCCGTGTGCATTCTGTTTTTTGCAGAATGAAACAGTGAGCCCCTTATAGAACAGTCCTTGTCCGTAATGCAGACAATAATAGGACACGTTCTGTTTTTTAGCGGAATGGAAATACAGACATACAGAAACGGAGTGTACACGGAGTAACTTAGTCTTTTTTTGTGGATCCACTGAAATTATATATATGTGTGTTTTTAATCATGGTGGCCTATGTATCATAAATTAAAGAGTATGTCGTGGAGAATAGGAACTCAAAAGGGCGCACCATAGTGTAAGAAATAAAGTGAGCAGCAGTCAAATGCCGCACCTCCCTACTGGATCACCAGTACGGGCCCCATAAATCTCACATAAACGGGTTACGAGGGCGCCATCCACTGTCAATAAAATAACGTTTTTATTGAATAAAAACACAATTGAAACAAAGTAACATGGCTGTCAGGTATGATACTTTTCAACCATTTACTTTAATGGAGCGCCGCAGCCTTCTCTGTGTTTACCGCAGGCCAGTGACGTCACGACTAGTATCACTGGCCTGGGCGGGGCTAAGCTCTGTTCACTTGAATGGAGCTTAGCCCCGCCCAGGCCAGTTATACTAGTCGTGACGTCACTGGCCTGCGGTAAAAACAGAGAAGGCCGCGGCGCTCCTGGAGTGCCGCTGCCTTCTCAAACAGCTGATCGGCGGGGGTCCCGGGTGTTGGACCGCCGCTGATCAGAGGCTGATGATCTATCCAGAGGATAGATCATTAGTTTTACAGAACTGCAGAACCCCTTCAAGGCACATGTAAGAGGCATCTATATGTTATATGTCCTGATATATATACTTTACAGGAATACCATGAACACAGTGACTGACATTTGCTAAGCAGTTATGGGGTCATTCACGGACAGATATACGTCACTTTTTGGCGTAAATCTGTCGCAAATTGCGGCGTAAAGGTTATTTGCACCACAATCTGGGATTTTTCCCTGCTCACACCAGGTCTAAAAAAGGGGACAAGGCGTGGGCAGGGAAGGGGGCAGGCCACCCCATCTCATATATCATTTTCTATGCAAGCTAAAGGGGTATTAAGACCTTAATGTCTAAAAGATGGAAACGGGATCCTCATCAAATCTGCAGTAAAATTTGGAACATTTCTCATGAAATTAGGAAAGTGATGAGAAAAGAGGGTACAGTCTCCAGGGAGGGGGTAGATAAGAATGTACCAAATGTATTAGGAGGTATCCACAAACCACTCCAGTTATCCCGTCCACTTAGACCAGTGTGGCAACAGGCGAACAAGGACAGAGAGTAACACCGTGACACCAAGGGGTTACAGGACAATGAGACAATGACACTTAGGAGTACAGAACAATAACACAGTAACACATGGGGGTATAGGACAATGACATCATGACACCTAGGGGGTACGGGACAATGAGACAGTGACACATAGGGGGTACAGGCAGACTTGGACTGGCCTACAGGGGTACAGGTGAATCCTCCGATGGGCCCCTGAGCAAGGTGGGCCCCTAGTCTCCCACCCTCTGCACAAGTGGCACATAAAACAGTAGACTTACTGCACTACATACATATATTCAATGTGCAGCATCTCAACCAGCCAATGTTCATATAAAAAACTTATTAGAATATTAAATAACTCCCCAGTTTATTATTATAGACACGATCAGAGCTGAGATGACTTCTAGGTATAGAGGAAAGCCACCAGTGTCCTCTTCTCCACAGGACCTACCTCCTCAAAGTTGCTGCAGGAACCCCCATAATCAATCATCTGGTAGCATCTCTCGGCTTTGTGAGTAGGTAATATTTGAATGTTTCTGTATGGTGGACCCCCAAAATAAATTTTACTGGTAGGCCCTAGGCTTCCCAGTCCAACACTGGGTACAGGACAATGATATAATGACACATACTGTAGGTGGTACATGAGAATGACACAGTGATACATAGGGGGTACAGCACAATGGCACAGTGACACTACTGACACTTGGGGTACAGGACAATGACACACTGACAGAGTACAGGACAATGACATAGTGACACTCGAGGTACAGGACATTGACATAGTGACACTCGAGGTACATGACATTGACATAGTGACACTCGAGGTACAGGACAATCACACACTGACCATAACGCTCTGGGTACAGGAAGATGATACTGACACATTTCCTCTACCATTAAGATAACTCAGAAGTAGTGTTGAGCAAACTTCTGTTTTCAAGTTCTGTGTACAATGTTCATGTTTGGGTTATCTAAGAATTCCATTTTGGATTCCGGTACCACGGACTATAACTTATGGTCCATGGTAGCGGAATCCATGACGGAATTCTTGGATAACCCGAACCTTGTATGCCAAATTTGAACACACAATTCACTCATCTTTAATCTGAAGCTATGATGTGCGCAGTTATTGGATTCTACGTTGTCCATTGTAACCTCCCGCAATGGTTGGAGGATTCTGGGAGCAGAGAAAGATAAACTCAGGGTCCTCTGAGACACTTCAGACAAGAGGTGCCATAAGGAATAAGATGAATTATAATGTATTACATCAGTATAATAAGAGTCTCCTGTATCTACACACTACACAAAGATGCTAAAGAGGGGCCCCAGAGAGCGGCATGGTGCCAAGCCCAGAACAATGAGCAATCTCTGATACAGACAGCTGTACAGAAGAGCCAGCACTCTACAGCCTGAGAATAGCTGGAGCCACAGCTCCCCCTGCTGGCCATTATGGGGTAGTGCATTCAGAAGGTTTTCTGACTTTGAGCTGAATCTTTCCGTTTTTATGAGTTTGTGTCCTCTCTGCGTTCCTTAGCTAGTTGTGTTGCTGAATGATGGAGCAAGTGCCTGAATTTTATTATTCTGTAGTCTCTTCCGAGGAATTTATCAGTGATTTGTGCTGATGATCGGTTTTTAGCTGTAACAAGACTACTAGATCTGAGAATCAGGACACTGAACACTGAAATCATAAAAAAATCTTAAGGTCCCTTTAGTTGGGACGATAGAGCAGGTGATTGTCGGGGGAAGGAAGCATTGTTTCCCAGCAATCGCCTGCTCGTTGGTGAAGGACACGCCTGCATTTATATACAGTGATCTCCTCCAGAGTACGGGGAGACGTGATCGCTAATGCCATCACTCTTCCCCATACTGACTCATTGTTTTCCAGCAGCAGATCGTCTTTACACAGCATACAAATGATCCTGTACCCGATGAATGAGCGTTTCGCTCATTTATCTGGTAATCGGCGGCACTTTTACACTGAACGCTCATTAGCGGCGGATTCTCGGCCTGTGTAAAGGGGCCTTTAGGCCTTGTTCACAATTCCGTTTTTCACAGACGTGCGCTATCCACATTTTCCACGGATAGCACATGTACAAATTGGTTTTAATGTGTTTGTTCACACATCAGTGTTTTCCACTGACTGAGACGTGCACTACTTTGGTCCGTGGTGCAGACCTAACACAACCATTGAAGTCTATGGATCCGTAAAACATCACTGACACAACAGAGATGGCATCCGTGTTCTGTCGGTGGTTTTCATGGACCACTGGAAGGTGAAACGGATGACACACCGAGGGCAAAAAACAGATACATGGACCAAGCATGGATTCTTCATGGATGAAACACGGATCTCAAGCGGACACGAATGGGAATGAAGCCTAAGGCAGGTTTCAGGCAAGCAAGTTGACTGAGAGAAACACCCTCTTTGTGGGAGCGTGATTTGCCATCCTGGACTCCGCTCTTGTAACCTAAGGATATATAGTGCTGTGTGTCCCTACCCGACATCAGCTGTAATGCATTGTACTGACATAATGCCATCAGTATAATTCATTACAGATCATGTCGGGCAGGGACACACAGCATTTTAACACTGCAAGTAGAGCTTAGGATGAGCAGTCACACTCCCACACAGCAGTCAACTCAATCGTCTGAAACTGGTCTTCGGTGCCCTGCCAGTCACAAACTGGGTTACTCCACCATGACCACCATACTGTTCAAGTTATATGAAATATCCAATAACAACCAGACCTATGAATGGCACACGTCATAAATATAATGTGCTCATTAAGACAGTGCTGGACTCAATTATAAACATTACACACAAATAGTAAGACAAGTCCCCCACTCACCCGACGCGTTTCGCCAACGGCTTCGTCAGGGGTGAAAAATAAAGTCAAGTTTATTTTTCACCCCTGACGAAGCCGTTGGCGAAAAGCGTCGGGTGAGTGGGGACTTGTCTTACTATTTGTGTGTAATGTTTGTAATTGAGTCCAGCAGTCTTAATGAGCACATTATATTTATGATGTTTTGTAGACTGGTTGGTCACTTTGCTCAATAGGGGACTCTTTATTAATTGTATTGTCCTTGTTGATACTCAGTCCCTGCCTGCATGTATGGGTGTCCCCCACTAGTGGGGTTATTTTTAACCGTCTTGTCCTTCAATTATGTGGAGTCCTCTGATTTTTAATTGTATTTTAATGAAATCAATAAAGATTTGTATTTTTATTCAGTAATCTAGTTGTATATTTGGGGAGTCACACAGTTTTTTGTAGGTTTATTTTAAAGTGATATGGCCAAACTTGCTCTGATATACTGTAACAAGTCCTGTGCCTGTGTCAGCAAGACTAGACTAGGAATAAGATGCATTTTCAGTCTCAGGATGGAAACTATGAATGCTACCATTCACTGACAGTAAGCAGAGATTTTGACAATGGTGAGGAATTGCACTCTACAGTATATACGTTGTTTTTGTTTTTTTGCATAAAACTAAGAATCATTCTATTTTATTTTGCAGGTCCCCCGATCATCTCTAGCACCCAGACGCAACACGCCTTACACGGAGAGAAGGGACAGATCAAGTGTTTCATCCGTAGCACCCCTCCCCCAGACAGGATTGTAAGTAGCAGGTCTTTGCTTCTATGAGAGAGTGCATTTTTATTTTGGGAGCGACCCATGGCTTCATTTCCATATCAATCACTCGCCTCCTCTCTCACGGAAAATAACACTTTTGACGCCATTGCTTTCCTAAGAGCCATTTGCAGTATTTTGCATAAGCTCGTAGGACTTTGCTCCGTCCATTGTTGCTTTCATCAGTCAGATAATGGCTGCAGTACTCCATGGCTACTAACAGCAGTTGATCCTCTCAGACCAATAGATCTTGTGGCCAAAACAGTCGGCGGCGTCCAAATAGTGGGGAATTAATGTAGTCTCTCAATGAGGTTTAATGAGAATTTCCAGTATCACTTTTGCTCTCAGCGAAAACCAGCGCTCCGCTCAGAACAATCTCCTCCGAGAAAGTGCTGCACTTACAAGGACGTCACCCCGCTGCTCAATCCCAATGTCCAAGCTCCGGCCTAATGCATTCATCCAATTATCTGCAGCACAATACATGATTGGCCTCTTGTGAAATCCAATGTTTTGCCAAAGTAATCCAATGTACAGGTACACAACACATGACCCACCGCCCGGGCACAAACCTCATCAACTGTAAGACTACCGGTCCCGTCAGGAGCTCTACCAGCCACATAACTGTGGTCCTATGGGCCCCATGGCAATGGCGTCTTCTCCCTTCTTGTCCCATAGATTATACTCCAAAATCCGTTACTATACCTCCCTATGTGTTTGCGCAAGACATTATATAGCACACTGTATTTAGCACAGTAAAATCTGCTTCTTCACCATGCCCCCGTGCACCAGCTCCAGCTATTCCTCTGGGGTCCGCACCTACAGTCCAGCACACTTACCAGTACTCATGGTGTACCACTGATATACAGCTAGGGGTGGGGATTGGCAGACATGCAGCCCCACCACACACATACATGCTACAAATACATGCAGATGTACTTAACACGTTAACCATCAAGTTTTGTTTGGTTGCATCTGTATATATACATACCACGTAGATTTAGCAAACATATATGCTCACATATATATGCACTTATACCACACATGTACTACTCTCACATATATGCTACACCAACAGATTTATACCACATGTACTTACACATACATATATACACATACACCACATATATACACAATATATATATATATATATATATATATATATATATATATATATACAGTCATGGCCAAAAGTTTTGAGAATGATACAAATATTAATTTTTACAAAGTCTACTGCTTCAGTTTTTATAATGGCAATTTGCATATACTCCAGAATGTTATAAAGAGTGATCAGCTTAACAGCAATTACTTGCAGAGTCAATATTTGCCTAGAAAATGAACTTTATCCCCCAAAACACATTTCAACGTCATTGCAGCCCTGCCTTAAAAGGACCAGCTAACATCATTTCAGTGATTGCTCCATTAACACAGGTGTGGGTGTTGATGAGGACAGGGCTGGAGATCAATCTGTCATGATTAAGTAAGAATGACACCACTGGACACTTTAAAAGGAGGCTGGTGCTTGGCATCATTGTTTCTCTTCTGTTAACCATGGTTATCTCTAAAGAAACACGTGCAGTCATCATTGCACTGCACAAAAATGGCCTAACAGGGAAGAGTATCGCAGCTAGAAAGATTGCACCTCAGTCAACAATCTATCGCATCATCAAGAACTTCAAGGAGAGAGGTTCCATTGTTGCCAAAAAGGCTCCAGGGCGCCCAAGAAAGACCAGCAAGCACCAGGACCGTCTCTTAAAAGTGTTTCAGCTGCGGGATCGGGCTACCAGCAGTGCAGAGCTTGCTCAGGAATGGCAGCAGGCAGGTGTGAGTGCATCTGCACGCACTGTGAGGCGGAGACTCTTGGAGCAAGGCCTGGTCTCAAGGAGGGCAGCAAAGAAGCCACTTCTCTCCAGAAAAAACATCAGGGACAGACTGATATTCTGCAAAAGGTACAGGGAGTGGACTGCTGAGGACTGGGGTAAAGTAATTTTCTCTGATGAATCCCCTTTTCGATTGTTTGGGACATCTGGAAAACAGCTTATTCGGAGAAGACGAGGTGAGCGCTACCACCAGTCTTGTCTCATGCCAACTGTAAAGCATCCTGAAACCATTCATGTGTGGGGTTGCTTCTCAGCCAAGGGAATCGGCTCTCTCACAGTCTTGCCTAAAAACACAGCCATGAATAAAGAATGGTACCAGAATGTCCTCCGAGAGCAACTTCTCCCAACCGTCCAAGAGCAGTTTGGCGACCAACAATGCCTTTTCCAGCATGATGGAGCACCTTGCCATAAAGCAAAGGTGATAACTAAATGGCTCAGGGAACAAAACATAGAGATTTTGGGTCCATGGCCTGGAAACTCCCCAGATCTTAATCCCATTGAGAACTTGTGGTCAATCATCAAGAGACGGGTGGACAAACAAAAACCTACAAATTCTGACAAAATGCAAGCATTGATTGTGCAAGAATGGACTGCTATCAGTCAGGATTTGGTCCAGAAGTTGATTGAGAGCATGCCAGGGAGAATTGCAGAGGTCCTGAAGAAGAAGGGTCAACACTGCAAATATTGACTTGCTGCATTAACTCATTCTAACTGTCAATATAAGCTTTTGTTACTCATAATATGATTGCAATTATATTTCTGTATGTGATAAAAACATCTGACAAACACACATAAAAACCAGAGGGCAGCAGATCATGTGAAAATATAATATTTGTGTCATTCTCAAAACTTTTGGCCATGACTGTATACAAAACACATATATACACATACATCACACATATATACGGACATATATATATATATATATATATATATATATATATATATATATTATAATATAAAGCTGAGTGTGTATGTGTGTATGTCCATATGTCCACTAAAGGAATCCACACCATCGCAGCTACAATCATGAGAAGGTTTTAGACTGGGTCTCAGCTCTCCAGGACGTATCGTTCCTGAGATATTCCCAAAAAGTGCATTAGACAATATAAGCCTGGTCACATGACCTTTATCAGCTAATAGAAGCTCGCAGGCAGTTAGTCTCCACACACACACACACTGTTTCATACCAGGTTTCCATAACAACCCAGCCATTTTTCTTCACTGCTGTAGGTCTGCTTTAAAGGGGCAGGAAACTGGGAATGACACTGTTAAAGTTGTATTCCGGTTACCATAAATATAACTTATGTTTTAGACTAACTCATCATCAATCATTACCTAATATAATGTAAATTTCACATATTTACCGTTCAGTAGTAATAAAAGATGTTTCCTTCCACTGCTACCCACTGTGTTTCCTCATAAATTACCATGGCATCGACCTATAATTTGGGCAACCTTCAAAAGAAGGACTTAAAAGTCCCGCCCCCAGGTCCCATTAAGACACGCCCCTAACACGTTCAGACCACGCCCCTTCTACTCCGCAGCCGACGGGGATTGAAAAAATGAAGGTAAAAATCACCTTCTGTGAGCTGCAGAGGAGGGAGGAAGGGTGACTTTTTCCCTGCAGCTCATGCTCAGACTGCACAGTGCTACTGTCAGAGAGTGAGCTGTTCAAAAGGACATCCCTGTGTCCATCCAGGCCCTGCGCATGACGGAGGACAGGGAGTCTGAAAGCCGGACTGTCCAGCCTAAAACCAGACCTCTGGCCACCCTAGGGGCAGGCCGATTTTAGGCTGGACAGTCCGGTTTCCTGGCTCCCTGTCATCCGTCCGGCGCAGTGCCTGGACGGACGCAGGGATGTCCACTCTTTCAGTAGCTCATGCTCAGACAGCTTCTCCTCCGTGTCTTCACAGAGCCAGGGGACGTAGCCTCCTGTTTAGGGGTGTTGCTTCATGGGGACCGGGGGCGTGGCTTCACATTTGGGGGCATGGCTGGTGAGGTCCGGCTTTCTGGGGGGAGAGCACTGTGGATGTTACTGTTAAGGTGCAGGCTGCTGTGGAGGTCACTATTAAAGGGGAGGGCACTGTAGAGGTGAAAAACACACATTAAATGAAATAGATGAAATATACCCAGGCGAAGCCGGGTCCTTCTGCTAGTACATATATATATATATATATATATATATATATATATATATAACATATATGCACACACATCATATATTTGACACACACATACTCTACTCACACATATATACACGTATACCACACATGCACTACCCTCACATAAATGCTACTCCCATATATATAAACCACATGTATATAAACATATACTACATGTGTATATACACACATGGTGCACATCCTCTCCATCTTCTCTTACACCCAACTGCCACACAATTTCTCTATCTTCTCTCACTTCTGAGTGCCGCACATCATTTCCATCTTCATTTACTCTTGAGTGGTGCACATCCTCTCTATCTTGTCTTACACCCAACTGCCACACAATTTTTCTATCTTCTCTCACTTCTGAGTGCCACACGTCTTCTCCATCTTCATTTACTCTTGAGTGGTGCACATCCTCTCTATCTTCTCTAACTCCTGAGTGGTATACATTCTCTCCATTTTCCTTTAGTCCTGGGTGGCACACATCCTCTCCATCTTCTCTTACTCCTAAGTGGTACACATTCTCTTCATCTTCTCTAACTTCTGAGTGGTGCACATCCTTACCATCTTCCTTTACTCCTGGGTGGCACATATCCTCTTCATCTTCGTTCACTTCTGTGTGGCACACATCCTCACCATCTTCCTTTACTCCTGGGTGGCACACATCCTGTCCATCTTCCTTTACTCCTGGGTGCCATATATCCTCACCATCTTCCTTTACTCCTGGGTGGCACACATCCTCACCATCTTCCTTTACTCCTGGGTGGCATATATCCTCACCATCTTCCTTTACTCCTGGGTGGCATATATCCTCACCATCTTCCTTTACTCCTGGATGGCATATATCCTCACCATCTTCCTTTACTCCTGGTTGGCACACATCCTGTCCATCTTCTTTCACTTCTGAGTGGCACACATCCTCACCATCTTCCTTTACTCCTGGGTGGCACACATCCTGTCCATCTTCCTTTACTCCTGGGTGCCATATATACTCACCATCTTCCTTTACTTCTGGGTGGCACACATCCTCACCATCTTCCTTTACTCCTGGGTGGCATATATCCTCACCATCTTCCTTTACTCCTGGGTGGCATATATCCTCACCATCTTCCTTTACTGCTGGGTGGCACACATCCTGTCCATCTTCTTTCACTTCTGAGTGGCACACATCCTCTCCATCTTCTTTCACTCCTGGGTGGCACACATCCTGTCCATCTTCCTTTACTCCTGGGTGGCATATATCCTCACCATCTTCCTTTACTCCTGGGTGGCACACATCCTCACCATCTTCCTTTACTCCTGGGTGGCATATATCCTCACCATCTTCCTTTACTCCTGCGTGGCACACATCCTCACCATCTTCCTTTACTCCTGGGTGGCATATATCCTCACCATCTTCCTTTACTCCTGGGTGGCATATATCCTCACCATCTTCCTTTAATCCTGGGTGGCACACATCCTGTCCATCTTCTTTCACTTCTGAGTGGCACACATCCTCTCCATCTTCTTTCACTCCTGGGTGGCACACATCCTGTCCATCTTCTTCACTCCTGGGTGGCACACATCCTGTCCATCTTCCTTTACTCCTGGGTGGCATATATCCTCACCATCTTCCTTTGCTCCTGGGTGGCACACATCCTCACCATCTTCCTTTACTCCTGGGTGGCATATATCCTCACCATCTTCCTTTACTCCTGGGTGGCATATATCCTCACCATCTTCCTTTACTCTTGGGTGGCACACCTCCTGTCCATCTTCTTTCACTTCTGAGTGGCACACATCCTCTCCATCTTCTTTCACTTCTGGGTGGCACACATCCAGTCCATCTTCTTTCACTTCTGGGTGGCACATATCCTGTCCATCTTCTTTCACTTCTGAGTGGCACACATCCTCTCCATCTTCATTTACTTCTGAGTGGCATAAATCCTCTCCATCTTCTTCACTTCTGGGTGGCACACATCCTATATTTCTTACCTTACTCCTGAGTGGCACACATCCTCACCATCTTCCTTTACTCCTGCGTGGCACACATCCTCACCATCTTCCTTTACTCCTGGGTGGCATATATCCTCACCATCTTCCTTTACTCCTGGGTGGCATATATCCTCACCATCTTCCTTTACTCCTGGGTGGCACACATCCTGTCCATCTTCTTTCACTTCTGAGTGGCACACATCCTCTCCATCTTCTTTCACTCCTGGGTGGCACACATCCTGTCCATCTTCCTTTACTCCTGGGTGGCATATATCCTCACCATCTTCCTTTGCTCCTGGGTGGCACACATCCTCACCATCTTCCTTTACTCCTGGGTGGCATATATCCTCACCATCTTCCTTTACTCCTGGGTGGCATATATCCTCACCATCTTCCTTTACTCTTGGGTGGCACACCTCCTGTCCATCTTCTTTCACTTCTGAGTGGCACACATCCTCTCCATCTTCTTTCACTTCTGGGTGGCACACATCCTGTCCATCTTCTTTCACTTCTGGGTGGCACATATCCTGTCCATCTTCTTTCACTTCTGAGTGGCACACATCCTCTCCATCTTCATTTACTTCTGAGTGGCATAAATCCTCTCCATCTTCTTTCACTTCTGGGTGGCACACATCCTATATTTCTTACCTTACTCCTGAGTGGCAGACATCCTCTCCATCTTCGTTCACTCCTGAGTGGTGCACATTCTCTTGTCCTCTCTTACTCCTGAGTGGCAGACATCTTCTCCATCTTCTCTTTCTCCTGAGTGGTGCATAAAATCTTCATCTTCTCTTACTCCCTAGAGCTGTATGCTTTTGTAAACAGACTGATATTTCTAGTATCTGGTCAAGCAGTGCCATTCACCACTGAACATCTCTTCCTGAACCTCAGACCTGCATGAAACAGCCTCCTATCATCTATAACTGTTATTCTAGGGCATGTTTTTGAGTCAATACAGCAGCTTCTCCAGAGTGTTGCGTACAGTCCAAAAATAAAACCAGGACATCTTTGATCTTCTTTCTATCAATTTCAGTGCCCGCAGGCTTGCAGATAGCTGAGGGGAAAAAGAGGCTTTGTATAATCTATTTTTACCTCTTCCACCTACACACAAACAAGCCTCAGGATCTCGCTTAGCATGTGCATTCTGTGCCAACAGACGCACAAACACTCATGAACTGATTAAGAGAGATAATCATGAGAGAACAAGTAATTAAATTACATTGATATAGACAGTCACAACCCCACCGGGGCATTTATCCGATCAGTGGCCACTGAGTAGGAGGCTCTGACTCTCAGATAGCAAAGCTAGATTATTATCGTAGTCCCCTCTCGATGGTGCTCTGCTTTAAATCCAGCAAGTACTAAGCAATGAATTTATGGGGGCTGTAAGTACACATTTTAGTCACTAGGGCTTCCTTTTTTGCAGATCATAAGGTCATAAGTAGTTTGAGAGAATGTTCTGTTTATAGGCACCTGATTTGCTGCATGAAACTCAGCTTCTGATTGGTACTTCAGATTGTGCTAGGATTTCCTGCTGTGAGTGAGGTAGAAAGAGCTGTTTCTTTCAGTGTTTGGCTGTTTACAGTGTATTAAAAGGGTTTTCCTGGATTCTGGATAGGTCATCAGCATCCTGGGAACCCCGCTGATCAGCAGTTTTAGTAGGTACCAGTGCTCCTGTAAGTGCTGCTGCCTTCTCGCAGCTCATTAAGCATAGTGCCGTACATTGTATAGCGGCTGTGTTTGGTATCATACTCAGCCCCATTCACTTCTATGGGCTGTGTCTAGGTTATATGACCGATGAACGTGTTGTCACTGGTCTAGGAAAAGCTGTGAGAAGGCCGGGGCCTTCTCAAACAGCTGATCAGCAAGGGTCCCAGGTGTCGGGACCCCCACTGATCAGATACTGAGGATAGGTCATCAGTCATAATGTCTTGGAAAGCCCCTTTAAATGCTAAGGAGATAAGAAGAAGTACCTGATGCTTTTAAGTCAGAGAGTAGTGTCCACACACAATAATTGCAGAGAGATTTTTTCCTTGGAGGCCAGATTTTGTATTTAAAACCCACTGAGTTGATCTCTTTATGAAATCTATGTAAAATAATCGTTATCTACATTATTCATGACCCATACTCTAATATCTAGTTCCATTTGACATTCTGTAGGTATCTGTATTGGTAGATCCACTCTATGGGGACATTGCCATGGAGGTATTTTGGCACAGACACCATGCCAAATTTCCAGTGGTGGCCGCATGGTGTCTCCCATGTCCTTTCTTGCCACAGTGTCCACATGGATTCCATGGCTTGTGCAATTCCTGACAACAGGAAGACTGCCTGTGAGTTCAAGCAAGAACCTAGAGTTCACTACCAAGGCCAAGCCCTAAGACAATGTCCATGTCAGGAGTGAGAAAAGGCATTAGGTGGGGAACAGATATCTGTTCTTGGGTAGAAGGTTGTTTTCTTTTGTGTGGATCAATACGGCACATAGCCACAATATATAATTATCTTCCCTCTCTTAGGCCTGGTCATGGAAAGAGAACGTCTTGGAATCTGGGACTTCTGGTCGATACACAGTAGAAACAGTCAGCACGGATGAAGGAGTGATATCCACACTGAGCATCAGCAACATTGTGAGGGCCGATTTCCAAACCATATACAACTGCACTGCATGGAACAGCTTTGGCTCCGACACAGAGATAATACGGCTGAAGGAGCAAGGTGAGGGAGTGGCTCTATACATGCATGGATAACACACCCATTAAAGGGGAACGCCACTTTAATTTACCTTAAAGAGTAACGATAGAAGAAAAATGTAACAGAGGTCATTGAGAAGAAGGAGATCCCTTTAGAACAGTCCAGGGATTTCTGTAGCCTGGAATATCCATTATAGTAGTCTAATACTGTGTCAATGACATTGTCAGAATCTCCATCATACTTCTGGTGAGACAGCTCTGACCAGCCAAGAGAATAAATTGAAGTAGTATGCAGAGCTAAAATTCATTACAAAATTATGTGTCCTTAATGTGGCATTCCCCTTTAAATTCTGGTTGCGGTCTTTGAATGGTGATTAGTTGTACCCTTTATAGCAAGTTATACTATAGGAAGTGGTAAACTACACACCGCCATTATGGCACATGGTGGCACAATGGATCCTAATGAGAGGCAGCACTTCTTATACATTTGTAAACAGCTGCAAATCCCGATCCAGATCTACTGGCCTGAACTCACAGCTTCCTAGATCAGTAGACCCGTGGTTGGGGCAGGACACTTGTCTGTAATACGGCTGTGTTTTTTGCTTAGTGTATATTCACACTTGGCGGTTGAGGTGTGATTAAAACTGCACTGAAAAACCCATGTGCATTGCTGTGGCTTTTGATGTGGCTTATAAAGGTGAAACTTGTGAATGGAATGTTTTATCTGTAAACCATATGGAGGCCACGTGTATTTTTTGCATATGCAGTTTTTTATGCAGTTTAACTGCACCTCAATTGAATATACCCTAAGGGCTCATGTACACGAATGTAAGGGCTCCATCTCTGTATTGCAGTTCTACAATATACAGGCACCGGCTGTGTGCACTCCGAGCTGCGAATGCAGACCCATCTGCAAGTGACGGCCAAAGACAGGGCAGGTCCTATCTTTTGCGGAGCGGAGGCACAGATCGGAAGCCCACGAAAACACTACGAAATGCTTCCATGGGCTTTTGGGTCTGTGCCTCTGCACCACAGAAGATAAGACATGTCCTATCTTTGGCCGTATCTTGTGGATTGCGGACCCATTCAATCAATGGGTCTGCATCCGCAGCTTGGAGTGCACACAGCAGGTGGCTGTTCATTGCGGACCACTATTTGCAGTCCGCAGCACAGGCACAGAGCCCTTGCAGTCGTATGCATGAACCCTAAGGTCACTTTAACATGACCAGTATGCAGTATTTGATCAGTATTTTTATCAGGATTGGTTCCACAGCATAGATAGACTTTTTCTTTGTAGGTTCCACTTCTGGTTTCAGTTTACAAATACTGATCTTGTTAAAGTGGCCCAATGGAAGTAAGCAATACTCACTCTACCAAAATACCCTCTCTTTCATATGGTCAGTATTTGATCAGTATTTGTGAGCCAACACTAGTGGAATCTAGAGAAAAAGTGTTGCAGAAGAATTTGTGCCTCTTCTATGTTCTGAAACCATTAGGCCCAGTTCACACAGTGGCTTTTGCAGTTAGAAATTGGAGCAGATTCCATGCCAGAAAGTTGCCACACTGCTACACATTACAGTAAGTTACCTATAGGACTCCAATTATTCAATAAAAAAGACCGGCATCTGAGGCTAAAGTCGACCATGTGCCAAGTTATCAGGTCACTGAATTACAGCTACTGCAGATTACACGTCCGTGAATCTGTCCGGAATCAACAGCCGGCAGATATTCCTCCTGACTCCCCTGTACACATGCATGCCCTACCTTGACAACAAAGGATCGGGCTTGTTAAAATTAAACATGCCCGATCCTTTCTTCTCCCAACATCTTAATACTGATTAATAGACAAATAAAATGGGGGATTATCTTTATCTGGCCCGATTACATTACATTTTATCTTTTTACCTATGATGGTTAAGTGCCTGTATATAGAGCATGCTCTGCTCTCTAGCATTGCTGATTTAGGTCGTATTCGTACCTTATGCAGCGACCCCTGAGGAGCCGGCGGTAGAGGATAGGAGTCATAGCGGCCCTGATGAAGTGTTGTTTCATGGTGTATTCCATAGGTGGCCAACCTGGGGCTCTTGAGCCACATGCGGCTCTTTTACTCTTCAAGTGTGGCTCTTTTGGTGGAGCCGGGAAGCAGTTAGGCCGGCTCACTCTCTACCCCATGCTCAGATCTCTTTTCCTGATTGAGCATGTTGCTACTCTGTAGCTCCAGCTCACTCTTCACTACATCCTGATGGGCACAGTGTCAGAACTTAGCGCGCGTCTCCACATACTATCACCTGGCATTGTGCGCATCAGGTCACATTGGAAAGCGTGTAGCAGGTGCCCAATCAGGGGAGGTAGAACATTTTTCTAAATTATAGAACTGAGAATAAGAGTCTGATCTAGGCATGGGAGCTTCTGATCTGAGCATGGGTGGGGGTCTAATCTTAGCATGGGGGGTCTGATCTGAGCATGGGGGGGGGCAGATCTGAACAGGAGGTTCAGATCTGAGCATGAGGGGTCCTGATCTGAGCAAGGGGGGGGGACAGATCTGAACAGGAGGTTCAGATCTGAGCATGAGGGGGTCCTGATCTGAGCAAGGGGGGGACAGATCTGAACAGGAGGTTCAGATCTGAGCATGAGGGGTCCTGATCTGAGCAGAGGGGGGGACAGATCTGAACAGGAGGTTCAGATCTGAGCATGAGGGGTCCTGATCTGAGCAAGGGGGTCTGGTCTGAGCATGGGGGGATCTGATCTGAGCATGTGAGGACATCTGAGCACTAAGGGTCTGACACTGGGAGTCTGATTTGTGTTGAGGATCATATTTTAGGTCAGATATATTTTTCATCAGACCTCAGATCAGATGAAAAAAATGTCTTTCTTATTTTTTCTCCACTAAAACCTAAGTGCATCTTATAGGGTGAAAAATATGGTGACTTGTGTGCAAATGTATGGCTTGTGGCTCCTGGTAGTCATACGTTTTTTTCCCTGGCTCTTTGTGTCTGTAAGGTTGGCCACCCCTAGTGTATTCCATCAAGACGTTGTTCCCTGGGAATCAGTGCAGTGGAATTATAGTAGTGAAGAATGGGGCATAGAACTTACAGTGGCAGCAGGCTTTAGTGCATTTCTTCTCTGGCACCAGCAAGAATATGGAGGCAGGTTGGTATGTGGTAATTCAGCACTGGCCTAGTGGTTGTGTGGTGATGGGTGGCTTGGCTGTAGTCCCACACCTCAAGCAGTGTCCTCACTGCTGAAAGTAGCAGTTCACACTGCTCAAGACTTCAAGGGCAATTTAAAGTAGTTCTCCCTGGAGAAATCTGTATCAGAAGCAGGAGCACTGCAGGTTGAGTCTTCTCCTCTGTATCTCCTGGCAGGAAGAGGGGCCAGCCCACTCCTACCAAGAGCGTAGGAACAGGGTGGTTAACAATTTGTAGTACCACAGGTCTGGGGTACTACACTTAGATTAGATTAAAATATTATAATTTTTCTAGATTTTTCCTCTAAGACACCGTGCGCAAGTCAGGGAGATTTAGGCTTGTTTCACATTGCATTAGACATCAGCCTGCCGGAGATGTCTGGATCTGGCACTGCCGGACGCTACCCAATACCCGCGTGCCCCATTACCAGCATTTTTTGTCCAGCCGATTCTTGGCATATTTACCGAATTGCGACTGGATCTCTTACAGTCCCCATTATAGTTAATGGGGCTGGATGGTATTCCAATAGTGTCCAGCAGAGCCAGATCCGACAGGCTGCTCCTGGCTGGAACAGCCTGCTGGATCTGTCTGCCGCAAATGTGAAACAAGCCTTAGGGCTCATGCACATGAACGTGTGCAGTCAGTGCCCGTGCTGTGGACCGTAATTTGCGGTCCACAATGCACGGGCACTGACAGTGAGGCCGCCGGATTCGGATTGCGGACCCATTCATTTGAATAGGGTCCGCGATCCGCATCCGACGGTCCGCACCGCAAAAAAATAGTGCTTGCGCTACTTTTTTGCGGTGCGGAGGCACGGCCAGAAACACCACGGAAGCACACCATAGTGCTTCTGTGGTGTTCCGATCCATGCCTCCGCTCCGCATCTCCCGGATTGCGGACCCATTGATGCGGGCCGCAATATGGGCATGGGCCTGGCACCGTCCGTGTGCATGAGCCCTTAGTCCAACATCATCATGTTCTGTGTAGGATGAACATAAATGAATGTGAATATCCATTTGATAAAGCAGACAAAACGGCCATAAGAGATGACAGCGCTCCTGTCAGCGTTATGTGTGAGCAGCGCCCACAGCACCAATGCATTATAAAGAATAATAACTAGACGGTTGGCATCGCACCTCAGGATCAATCCACTCTACCGTGCTGGATTAGATTGCCGCCTTTGATAAAACACTATTAACCTTTGGAACAGGTTCAGAGCTTAAAAAGATGCAGAAGGATTTGGCAACTTTTTGCTGAGTAGAAAATTAAAAAAAAAAATAGTATTAGCTATAATTTTACTTGTGTACTCATCTACAGTCACATCAGATCTTGTTCTTCAGTCACATCCAGAGCTGCATTCAGAATTCTGGTTTCCCATTTACTCTGGCCATAAACGCTTATTTTAGTGGTATCTGCTGTCAGTCTTATGGGTATGTACATTACAGACATCATTAAATATAGCTGAATCTGCAAAAAAATACCTCATGTCTATAGATGCAGGACCTCCCTGCTTGTTCACTGTTGAGGGAAAAAAGTATCGTTTTTCCACGCAAGTTCAGTCAGTATTGTATGCGATTGCTTTTCCGTTTTTTCCATGTGGATGCATTCAGTTTAAAAAGCGTTTTTCACGTTCATGAAAAAATTGAAGACTAACACTCTACATCTCCTAGCAACCATCAATAAAAAAACAAATCGCATCCGGATACCTTCTATTTTTGACGCCAGCCCCATTTATTTGTATGAGGCCAGAGCTGCGTGAAAAATCCACAATATAGAACATGCTGCGATTTTTCCTAAACTCAGAGATGATCGTGAAAAATGGAAAAATAGAAATGAATGGGTCAGGATTGAGCCCGGATGCACAGCCTTAGGGCTCATTCAAACGACCGTATGAATGTGCAGTCCATATCTGTAGTTCCGTTCAGCAGCCCCACAAAAAAGATAAAGCATGTCCTATTCTTGTCCGCAATCGCGGACATGAATAAGCATTTCTATCATAGTGCTAGCCATGTGCAGTCCGTAAATTGCGGAACGCACGCAGGCCAGTATCCGTGTTTTGCAGATCCGAAATTTGCGGACTTCAAAACACTATGGTCATCTGATTGCAGCCTTAGGGTACAGCCACATGCTGCGGTCTCATGAAGCGGTTACAATACGGCGCACTGCGGTTGATTACAGCGTGGCCATATGAGCAGTAACGGGCTCCAATAACTAATTACTGCTGCACCGTTTAGTCGGTCTGCATTGTTAAAGGAGTTTTCCGGTTATGTAAAGATATACCCTCTCCACAGAATGGGGGATAAATATTAAATTGGTGGAGGTTCTACCGCTGCGACCCTCACCAATCACAACAACAGGGATGACATACCATGTGGAGACACTCGAAATGAAGAGAGAGGCCGGTCCGGCATGCGCACAGCCACTTACGTAATTGATTTCTATGGGAGATCTGGAGAATTCCCATAGAAATGAATGGAGAAGCTGTGTTCACACGCCCGATTGGCCTCTCTGTTTATTTCAGGGCATCTACGGCGTGTCCCCATTCTCGTTATCAGTGGCAGAGCAATGCGGTAGTAACTCTACCGATCTAATAGATAGAGGATATTACATAACCGGAATACCCCTTTAATGGTTGTGCAGCATCTACAATACCATTGGCCATTAACAATGCAGACGGACCAAACAGTGTGGTCGTAATTGGTTAATTGGAGCCCACTGTGGCCCATTCGACAGCAGTGCGACCGCGCCGCACACCATGTGGTCGTACCCTAAGGACGTAGAGGTAACGCTCAGGTGTGAAGATGAATTACATCTCTCTCTGACTCTTGATGGGCAGTGCAGAGCATTATGAAATCTTGGCTCAGTAAAACCTTTGAATGCAGCTTTGGATGTTATTGGAGTAAAAGCTGTAACTCAAGATCAATATAGCCAAGTGTTTTCTGAGTCCCTGTCAGTGTAGAGACTTCCCTCAGGGAAATTATCTGCATCTACATCAGGTGAAGAAAGGATTTTCAATATATAGTAAGATAGTGTTTATCCAGGGTCCATCATGTCAGCGACATTTCACACTTGTTTGGATCGCAGACGCCTGCGGCCACATGGATGTTGCACAAATCTGTCACTCGGATCCCACGGCATTTAAATGCTTTACTAGAAATGTCTCCACAAGTACAGATCCTCTACACGGGGAAGGAAAATGAAGACAATTTGTTAGTGAAGTTTAGACTGAAGATGTTTGACTTGTGTAATGTCTGGCTGCCAGAGGGCCTGGTAAGATATTACACCGCGCACAGTTCATCACAGGAACCTCATTACATTGTCTGTAAGGTTATTATGGCAGCTAATGTAGTAGAAGGAACGAAGGAGCCTTCAAGGTGAAAACTGACACCAACCTCTCATGTCGTATTAGTTTACAGAAAGTACGGAACAGACGGAGAGGAAGGAAGCGCCTGATCGGCCATTTTGACGAGTCAGATAGAAATGCATATGTAGCAGATCCGAGATTATATTATTGAGTTTGTGGATAGCAGGTAGATCTACCTTTTAGGGGTTGAAGGGTTTCCTAGATTGATGACGTATCCTCAGGATAGGCCCTCAATATCACATTGGTGGGGGTCCGATAGGGGGCCAGACTTCCGGTTTTAGCCTGGACAGTGCACTTTCCTAGAACCCTGTCCTCTGTTCGGCGCAGGGCCCTGACAGATGCTTGGGTGTCCCATTTTTTTCTGTGGCCCCACGCTCAGACAACAGGATTGTACTGCAGCCACAAACTGAGGCTTCTCTTACCCCCAGACAACCGACCGACCAGGGGTACACCTAGCCTTTCTGCTGCCTGTGGCAAAAACTCCCTCCTCAATGCCAGTTTCTTAACCAAACCCCTTCCTTAAGCCCATGGCTCTTCGGCTGCCCCTCTCATTCCCCTACCTGGTGCTGCCTGAGGCGATCGCCTCACCTGGCCTCATTGGTGGTGCACACCTGCGACCGACAACATGTCACTCTGTGAGGCTGTCTTTTTTTCTTCTTTTGCCAGGCACCTTTACTTAGCTTAGTGGAGTTGGGGGCGTGGCATAGAATGTCCATTTTTTGGTGTGATGCACCATCCTACCCACCAATCTGGTATTGATGAGCAATCCTGAGAAAAGGTCATCAATATAGGAAACCCGACAACCCTTTTACTTTACCTTGACTTACATTAAATATAGGTACTTGTACACAGGCTGATCACCAGGACAATTATTGGGAATGTAGAAAGGCTAGTTCCCGATAATTGTCTAGTGTAAAATTGCCGCCAATCACTCTACAAACAAGCAGTCATTTGCTGGGTGGTCGTATCGTCCGTAGCGAAAAAATCATCCTTCATGGGCGGCACATCATCTTATGTAATCAGGAACCTGCTGCCCAGAAACAGTGAGGGAGGTTTATCAAAACTGGTAGAAAGGAAAACTGTTTAGTTGCCCATAGCAACCAATCAGAATCTAACTTGCATTTTTCACAGCTCCTTTGGAAAATTAAAGGTTGAAGCTGATTGGTTGCTATTGGCAACTAAACCATTTTTCCTTTCTACCAGTTTTCATAAATCTTCCCCAATTAATCTGTGTGGGGATAAGTGATCACAGTAGCCGCAGGTTTTAGAAAGTGTTACAGGTAACCACTCACAAGGAAACGTCTTATCTGGCAGAAACTCTCACTATACGTCATCTCACAGAATGACCCTCAGTGTGATCCAAGAAACCTTTCAGATTAAATGACTGCTGTACCCGCACATTAAATCACATAAAATATGAATATTGTCATCTCTATAATGTATATCTTATTGATCCGTGTTCTACTTAAAGCCTCATCTTAGCTTTAAAGGAGAACTCTTCTTTGAAAAATATCACCTTCAATGTTTTTGTATCTTGTTATGATTTATTACATCCTTTCATTATCGATAGGGGTTTTTTTTATATTAAAATATCCCCCGATCAAAGATTTTACATTCCCATTAACAAGCCCCCATGTACAAGAATATAACTACTATAATACTGCCTCTATTTACAAGAATATAACTATAATATTACTACTCCTATGTACAAGAATATAACTACTTATAATACCGATCCTATGTACAAGAATATAACTACTATAATACTGCCCCCTATGTACAAGAATATAACTACTATAATACTGCCCCATGTACCAGAATATAACTACTATAATACTGCCCCCTATGTACAAGAATATAACTACTATAATACTGCCCCATGTACCAGAATATAACTACTATAATACTGCCTTCTATATACAATAATATAACTACTATAATACTACCTCCTTTGTACAAGAATACAACTACTATAATTTTGCTACTATCTATAAGAATATAACTAGTATAATACAGCTTCTATGTATGTATGAGAATATAACTACTATAATACTGCCCCCTATGAATAATAATATAACTACTATAATAATGCTCCTATGTACAAGTATATAACTACTATAATACTGTTCTATGTACAAGAATATAACAACTATAATACTGCTCTATGTACAAGAATATAACTACTGTAATACTGCTCTATGTACAAGAATATAACTACTATAATACTGCTCTATGTATAAGAATATAACTACTATAATACTGGTTTATGTACAAGAATATAACTACTATAATAATGCTACTATGTATGAGAATATAACTACTATAATACTGCCCCCTATGAATAATAATATAACTACTATAATACTGCTCTATGTATAAGAATATAACTAGTATAATACTGGTTTATGTACAAGAATATAACTACTATAATAATGCTCCCATGTACAAGTATATAACTACTATAATACTACCCCTATGTACAAGAATATAACTACTATAATACTACTCCTATGTACAAGAATATAACTACTATAATACTGCTCCTATGTACAAGAATATAACTACTATAATACTGCCTCCTATGTACAAGAATATAACTACTATAATACTGCCTCCTATGTACAAGAATATAACTACTATAATACTGCTCCTATGTACAAGAATATAACTACTATAATACTACTCCTATGTACAAGAATATAACTATTATAATACTGCCTCCTATGTACAAGAATATAACTACTATAATACTACTCCTATGTACAAGAATATAACTATTATAATACTGCCTCCTATGTACAAGAATATAACTACTATAATACTACTCCTATGTACAAGAATATAACTATTATAATACTGCCTCCTATGTACAAGAATATAATTACTATAATACTACCCCTATGTACAAGAATATAACTACTATAATACTACCCCTATGTACAAGAATATAACTACTATAATACTACCCCTATGTACAAGAATATAACTACTATAATACTGCTGAACATAAAGAGAGAAATTACATAATGAAACCAGAAAAATAAATAAATAGCAAAAATGAACATGAGCAGTTAGTAATGTAATATCAAATACAACTTACATAAGAAGCACATGTAAACATCCAATAGGTCTCCCAATTAAATAGCTTTTGTTGATGATTACCCTTATCGGGGTGAAAAACTCGTTCTATGACCTGCCGCTTCATACTGGACAAACAGGCACACAATATGAAGGTGCAGGTCATAGAACAAGTACTCCATTCAATAACAATTCTTGGGCATCTTTTCTGTGTTGTTCCATTCCTATGTTATTCCTACTAGAAAGGATGAAGAATTTTCCAGCAGTTTGAAATGAAGGTACAGATGAGTGTTACCCACTGAGGGCGTGCCCCTGCACAGTCTGACACTGGCAGTACTGATTGAATAGTGTCACACTGTGCAGGGACACACCCCAAATGGAAACAGTCATCTGGACCTATTTGCAGAATACTGGAAATTCATTAATAAACGTCTAATAGTAATAATAGAGAAATGACATAACATAGAGTCATAGGAAGAGATGCTTCAGTACTGCTATTACATGGGGAATGCAAGAAGGTATTAAAATACACGTCAGGCGAGGTTACTGGTCCTCTAAACCAGAGAGAAAATAGAGATTTTCGGAGGAAACGTAGATGTGTTTTCTCTGCCGCTTCGACCTTATAAGTCCACGAAGTTTTACAGTGTTAAGTTCCAGTTGCCTGCACTGCCAGTGAAGGGTTAAAGGTGCTCTACTTGTTGGAGGGCCTCCAAGCCAGCACGGATTTTATTAAATGGCGGGGCAGGCAGGTGGAGAGCGCTCATTAAACTCTGATTTATAGACGCCGCTGTCATGTAGATTGAATCGGAACTAAATGAACTGCTCAGAATTAGCCTTGGGCACCTTCCAACCTAAGCTGAGGCTGTGGCTGCCCGGTCAGATGGTGTCATGGAGATTGCAGGGGATTTAAAGCCAGATGGGTCTGTGTGCACCAATTTAAGACAATGAACGTGAGCTCTATGAGACCCTGGCGGATGGACCTGTGTGACTGCCCTACAGAACATTCACAGACACAGAACCATTGTATGGACTCACCTTATTCTGACCCTTACCAAACGATTCTGTCTCTTATCTGTTCTGTACCGCAGCTATTGTCTACAGCTGCTATATTCCCTGCTGTACAGCCATGGCCTGGCACCCTCTATTCTGCTTTGCAGACCTATCCCAGCGACCTACATGGCGATCTACACCCACATCTCTACGCCCCACACTATGATCTACAGCCATGTTCCTGCACTCTACACTGTAATCTACACCCTAGTCCCTGCACCCTGCACTATGATCTACATCCAAGTCCCTGCACCCTACACTGTGATCTACATCCAAGTCCCTGCACCCTACACTGTGATCTACAGCCATGTTCCTGCACCCTACACTATGATCTACATCCAAGTCCCTGCACCCTACACTATGATCTACATCCAAGTCCCTGCACCCTACACTGTGATCTACAGCCATGTCCCTGCACCCTACACTGTGATCTACAGCCATGTTCCTGCACCCTACACTATGATCTACATCCAAGTCCCTGCACCCTACTCTGTGATCTACAGTCATGTCCCTACACCCTACACTGTGATCTACAGCCATGTCCCTGCACCCTACACTATGATTTACATCAAATCCCTGCACCCTACACTGTGATCTACAGTCATGTCCCTGCACCCTACACTGTGATCTATAGCCATGTCCCTGCACTCCACAGCTGCACCCTACACTTGATCTATAGCCATGTCCCTGCACCCTACACTGTGATCTACATCCAAATCCCTGCACCCTACACTGTGATCTACACCAGTCATGTCCCTGCACCCTACACTGTGATCTACAGCCATGTCCCTGCACCTTACACATGTGATTTACATCCAAATCCCTGCACCCTACACTGTGATCTACAGTCATGTCCCTGCACCCTACACTGTGATCTATAGCCATGTCCCTGCACACCCTACACTGTGATCTATAGCCATGTCCCTGCACCCTACACTGTGATCTACATCATGTCCCTGCACCCACACACACTGTGATCTATAGCCAAGTCCCTGCACCCTACACTGTGATCTACATCCAAATCCCTGTCCACCCTACACTGTGATCTACAGTCCATGTCCATGCACCCTACACTGTGATCTACAGCCATGTCCCTGCACCCTACACTGTGATCTATAGCCATGTTCCCTGCACCTGTGACACTGTGCATCTATAAGCCATGTCCCTGCACCCTACACTTGTGATCTATAGCCATGTCCCTGCACCCTACACTGTGATCTACATCCAAATCCCTGCACCCTACACTGTGATCTACAGTCATGTCCCTGCACCCTACACTGTGATCTATAGCCATGTCCCTGCATCCTTACACTGTGATCTATAGCCATGTCCCTGCACCCTACACTGTGATCTATAGCCATGTCCCTGCACCCTACACTGTGATCTATAGCCATGTCCCTGCACCCTACACTGTGATCTACATCCAAATCCCTGCACCCTACACTGTGAATCTACAGTCATGTCCCCTGCACCCTACCACTGTGAATCTATAGCCATGTCCCTGCACCCTACACTGTGATCTACATCCAAATCCCTGCACCCTACACTGTGATCTATAGCCATGTCCCTGCATCCTACACTGTGATCTACATCCAAATCCCTGCACCCTACACTGTGATCTACAGCCATGTCCCTGCACCCTACACTGTGATCTACATCCAAATCCCTGCACCCTACACTGTTGATCTACAGCCATGTCCCTGTACCCTACACTGATCTACAGTCATGTCCCTGCACCCTACACTGTGATCTACATCCAAGTCCCTGCACCCTACACTGTTATCTACAGCCATGTCCCTGCACCCCACACTATGATCTACAGCCATGTTCCTGCATCCTACACTGTGTCTATAGCCATGTCCCTGCACCCTACACTGTCATCTACACCCATGTCCCTGCACACCTACACTGTGATCTACACCCATGTCCCTGCACCCTACACTGTGATCTACACCCATGTCCCTGCACCCTACACTGTAATCTACACAACCCAAGTCCCTGCCACCCTACACTGTGATCTACAGTCATGTCCCTGCAACCTACACTGTGATCTACAGCCATGTCCCCTGCACCCTACACTGTGATCTACAGCCATGTCCCTGCACCCTACACTGTAATCTACACCCAAGTCCCTGCACCCTACACTGTGATCTATAGCCATGTCCCTACACCCTACACTGTGATCTACAGCCATGTCCCTGCCACCCTACACTGTAATCTACACCCAAGTCCCTGCACCCTACACTGTGATCTACAGCCATGTCCCTGCACCCTACACTGTGATCTACACCCAAGTCCCTGCACCCTACACTGTGATCTATAGCCATGTCCCTGCACCCTACACTGTGATCTACAGCCATGTCCCTGCACCCTACACTGTGATCTACAGCCATGTCCCTGCACCCTACACTGTGATCTACAGCCATGTCCCTGCACCCTACACTGTGATCTATAGCCATGTCCCTGCATCCTACACTATGATCTACATCAAAATCCCTGCACCCTACACTGTGATCTACAGTCATGTCCCTGCACCCTTACACTGTGATCTACATCCAAGTCCCTGCACCCTACACTGTGATCTACAGCCATGTCCCTGCAACCTACACTGTGATCTATAGCCATGTCCCTGCATCCTACACTGTGATCTACAGCCATGTCCCTGTACCCTACACTGTGATCTATAGCCATGTCCCTGCACCCCTACACTGTCATCTACACCCATGTCCCTGCACCCTACACTGTAATCTACACCCAAGTCCCTGCACCCTACACTGTGAATCTACAGCCCTGTCCCTGCACCCTACACTGTGATCTACAGCCATGTCCCTGGACCCTACACTGTGATCTATAGCCATGTCCCTGTACCCCACACTGTGATCTACACCCATGTCCCTGCACCCTACACTGTAATCTACACCCAAGTCCCTGCACCCTACACTGTGATCTACAGCCCTGTCCCTGCACCCTACACTGTGATCTACAGCCATGTCCCTGGACCCTACACTGTGATCTATAGCCATGTCCCTGTACCCTACACTGTGATCTACAGCCATGTCCCTGGACCCTACACCTGTGATCTATAGCCATGTCCCTGTACCCCACACTGTGATCTATAGCCATGTCCCTGCACCCTACACTGTGATCTATAGCCATGTCCCTGCCACCATAACAATGTGATCTACAGCCATGTCCCTGCACCCTACACTGTGATCTACAAGCCATGTCCCTGCACCCTACACTGTGATCTACAGCCATGTCCCTGCACCCTACACTGTGATCTACAGCCATGTCCCTGCACCCTACACTGTGATCTACAGCCATGTCCCTGCACCCTACACTGGAATCTACAGCCATGTCCCTGCACCCTAACAGTCTTATCTACACCCATGTCCCAGGACTCTACACTCTGATCTACACCCATGTCCCTGCTCCCTACATTGTGATTTACAGCCATGTCCCTGCACCCTACACTGTGATCTACACCCATGTCCCTGCACCCTACACTGTAATCTACACCCAAGTCCCTGCACCCTACACTGTGATCTACAGCCCTGTCCCTGCACCCTACACTGTGATCTACAGCCCTGTCCCTGCACCCTACACTGTGATCTACAGCCATGTCCCTGCACCCTACACTGTGATCTATAGCCATGTCCCTGTACCCCACACTGTGATCTACAGCCATGTCCCTGCACCCTACACTGTGATCTACAGCCATGTCCCTGCACCCTACAGTCTTATCTACACCCATGTCCCAGGACTCTAGACTCTGATCTACACCCATGTCCCTGCACCCTCTGATCAAGTGCAATGTCCCTGCACCATACAATCTTCCATACAACCATATGACTGCACTGCAAATTTCAGCACCATGGACACCACTCTGCAATACAGCCATGTTGTTTTGCACTATAGTACTACATGCACTGCTCTGTATCTGTGTCTTTGAATCATGTTGATGTCTCTGCTCTCCAGCCATGTCTCCCCACTGTGCACACTGCCTGATGACCATGTCCCCACACTGTGCACACTTCCTGATGACCATGTCCCCACACTGTGCACACTGCCTGATGACCATGTCCCCACACTGTGCACACTGCCTGATGACCATGTCCCCACACTGTGCACACTGCCTGATGACCATGTCCCTGCACCCTATATTTTGCTCTACAGTCATGTCCTTGCACCCTTCACACTCTACAGTCATGTTACTGCAGCACATACACACTGTTCTATACTTGTGTCTGCACCACAAATGTTGGAACCATGAACACCGCTCTTCACCACACTTATGTCATCTCTACTACCGCCAACTCTCATATGCTTACCCCTGCACTATAGTGCCACACACTACTCAGCTCCATGTCTGTGTACCACAGTCACAGCTCTGTTCTCCAGCCTAGTCTCAGTCTATACCATACCCTTGAAATCTGAGATGCAGTAACATAATTTGGATGAACAGTACAGACTTACAGAATACCTTTCAGGAGGATCAACCCCATTACACTAGGCCTACTGACTTGCTAGGTTGATCCTGCTGATTAGAATGATGTCTGTCTTGTCTTCTGTGCACTGAAGTCCTAATTAGCATAAAGAATAAAGGTCTTTTTTCTTGGGAACGCTGTAGCCAATATTCACAAGGAATCATTTTAACCAGCAGGATCAACCGCATCAGACAACATTCTAGTTGGATAGGGTTGATCCTGCTGACTGGTGCTCTTTAAAGGCATCTGTCATTCATTAGATTTGTACCTATGACACTGGCTGACCTGTTACATGTGCACTTGGCAGCTGAAGACATCTGTTTTGGCCTCAATGTTCATATGTTCCCGCATTACTTGATGATGTTTTAATATATGCAAATGAGCCTCTAGGAGCAACAGGGGTGTTACCATTACACCTAGAGGCTCTGCTCTCTCTGTAAGTGCCGTGCTGTCTGTACTTTGACTTTAGGAGAAGTCAGGGCCAGTCATGATGATGTTTTCATGGCCTGGTCCTGTCCATGAAATTGCAGAGGGCACAGTAGTTACAGAGGGAGCAGTGCCCCTAGGTGTAATGGCACGCCCCCTTTTGTACCAGCAGCACCAGCCATTACTTATCACCCAGCTTTCCCAGAAACAAATTTGTAAGGAATTATCAGAGGATGAAATAATTTGGAGGGCAGGTCTCTTACTGAACGCTCAGTGCCTTGTGAAGGGTCTGTACCCTTGGAAAGAGACACTTAAGGTAAAGCGTCTGCGTCTCACAGTTTTCTTTCCCTCCAGTAAAAACTAATAAAGGCTCCGGCCGTTCTCTTAATCTGGACCCACAAGGCAGCAACATAGGACGACATCTGTCACACAAGACACAAATTGAAAAAAATGACACAAATTAAAAGTGTCTTCTGCTGCCTGCCGGAGCGAGATACCGATCCCACAGTCACAGGCGTCAAGATCCTGTCACACAAAATGACAGCATTAACCAAATTGTGCGCTAGATATAGATTTTATTATTCCAGCAGACTGAAGAGTCCCAGGGACTGATACATGGAGAGTCTCACATTAAAGGGCCGGCGCAGTAAAAAGCTCAATCACTGCTACAACTTTCTAAAATAAAAAGTGCTTAATTTGTCTGCTGGCTGTCGGTGAATTCAAAGGCAGAAATTCACATCCTGATCTAGTCCTGCTCCTACTGTAGCTGAGGGTTTGTTACAGTAGTATCCAGTCTAGAACATTCTCTGTGAAATACACAGCCTGGCCCCCAGATTACTACATTGTACTTGCGCTGATACATTGTAGCAAACTATCTGGACAGGAGAGAGGTTTGTGCTGCTGATTTATCAATCTCACAGTTTATAAGCCCATACCAGCGATCTTCAACCACTGTCAGGGCATGCTGGGAGCTGTAGTTTTGCAAAAGCTGGAGAGCCACACATTGTAGACTACACTGCAAGAAACTCATCAGCATCTATATGTAAAGAAAGAGTATTTCATACTGACAGCAAGCAGGGATCTTGAAAGCAACCAGAATGGAAACCTCCATGCTTTACACTGCATGCTGTTTTTAATAAAAACCTGAAAAAGATGGAAACAGAAGGAGACTTGAAGGAGTTTTGTCACTTGAGCAAATAGCATTTATTATGTAGAGAAAGTTAATACAAGGCACTTACTAATGTACTGTTATTATCCATATTACTTCCTTTGCTGACTGGATTCATTTTTCAAACACATTATACACCTCTCGTTTCCATGCATGGAGTCACGACCACCCTGTAATTCAGCAGTGGTGGTCGTGCTTGCACAATATAGGAAAAAGCACCAACCTATGCGCACTACAGCGGTCCCGGCTACCAGAGAGGCCGGCTCTTTTTCCTATAATGTGCAAGCACGACCACCACTGCTGGATTGCAGGGTGGTCGTAACTCCTGGAAAGGAGCAGTGTATAATGTGATGGAAAAATGAATCCAGCGAGCAAAAAAAGTAATATGGATGATAACAATACATTAGTAAGTCCTTGTATTATTATCTACATAATAAATGCCATATGCCGAAGTGACACAACCCCTTTAAATTGACTTCTCTAAAGGTTTGGAGCCCCTCAACTCTCCAGGGTGTGGGAGTCATCGGGAGGATCTAGGGGGACACAGCAGAGCTTTTTTTCAGACATTTAAATGACTGCAGCTATTCATTGACTCAATTCTGGCCATTTAGACTTGGAAATTCATTAGCTTTTTTTTTTTTTTTCAGGCTCAGTGCCCAAAACGGGACGACGTCCCGAATGGATTCTTGCTCTTTTGCCTTGAGAAGGAATCCATTAAAATGTCATCCCTCGCCCAGGACCCCTAAATCTCTCCCGTCCAGAGCGCTCAGCCTAAATAGTTTTGATTGAGTGTCACTTTTTATTAAGTAGATTATATATTTTCAAGGCTCGAATGTAGGAAAATGTGTTCTGCCTTTAATCAGAAGGAATGGACCTAAAATATGAGAGCCACTCAGGGCGGCAGAGAATTGACGCTGATTTAATGTCGGTGTATGAGTGATCCCCCCCTTCCCCCACTATTTGTCATTGACGTTAGCTGAGTCCTTAGTAAATCTTATGTAGTAGCATGCCGAAACTTCAGCCGTGCCAGGCTATAGACACCTGTTTTATCTTTAAACAGGTCGGAACGCGCGGTCAGGAGCAAGTGTGGAACCAGGTATGGATTCCTAACGTCCAGGTGAATATCCCCTGTTCTCTGTGTGTGTCCACCATGATGAGTGACCGAGATGGTGTCTGACTCCCGGGGGCAGAAGACTCTCAAGAGAACTTTCCACACTTCTCAGTCTCTTACATTACCTTACTTTAGACATGTCTGTAAATTCACAGGTAACGTGGCTTCATGTATTTATGTACCTCCCCTCCAAAGGAACACATCTCCAGTAAAAAGGCTGGCTCACAACCAGCTTCATCAGGGGGTGTCACCCAGCTTTCTCAGTCTTTTAAATGGCAAATCTGTCATATTATGCAGCAAGATGGAAGAGGATGCCGTCACACAACTTTATACGCATTGCGGTCTGCAAATCACAGATACCGACCGTATTTTTCCCTTCTGCAGGTCCCGCACTATTTAACAGATGTCTAATCTTGTCCCCAAAACAGACAGGAATAGGACATGTGCTATTTTTATTTTATTTTTTTTGTGGGCCGGCAGAATGGACATACGGACACCATGTGCTGTCCGCATCTTTTGTGACCGCATTGAAATCAATTGATCCACATCCAAAATGTGGATCAGATGTGGACCAAAAATACAGTCATGTAAACACCGACTACGCCAGACAGATTTGCTACTCAGGACTCTAGGAAAGCTGGGTGACAGAGAATATGGCAGGCATTACTGCTAAGACAAGAATTGTCACACAGCCTCGTTAAATTCCAGAATGGAAGGTAAGGAAATAGAGATGCAGCAGTGCCCAGCCATGCCGATTCATTAAAAAAATAATGTTATACCTACCTCTGTCTCCAGCGCCTCGTACCGTTGCTTGTTTACAAACTGCATCAGTGACATGTCAGTATATGGCATATGACCACTTCAGCCTGTTGCTCTCCTCAGTAGTCTACAGCTGAGGACGGTGATTGGCTGCAGTGGTCACATGCCGTATGACAGTATGTCACCACTGATGTTTAACAATCAGCACTTGGAGGACTGTCCTGGGCCAAAAATGGGCGGAGATAAATTTATAAGCAAGTCTTACCAGGAGGGGTCATTGCGTTCCTGGGGCTGGGCTTAGTTGCCCTGATTATTCCAACTGAAACGTTAGTAAGTATGCCCTTTAATATGAATTAAACCTGCCAATTTCGGTAGGACCAGCTGTCGTGTAAGGAGGGCTCCGACTCTCCCTCAGGGAGAGGGCAGATGAGGACTGGGCAGTTGGATTTCAACTTGCTGGATCCTTTTGTTGATAAGTTGCTGCTAGGCACATCTTACTTCACCCTCCCCATTCAGAACACATGTATGCTCAGCCGAGCAGGCATGTGTGCCGGGTATTCGTCAGGGATAGCTGTCGGTTCATAGTGTGAATAGCCAGCCTTACTCCAGCAGCTGTCTATCGTTCTCATATATATTTCCCTATAGACCACACTGTTACACTTGCCTCTCATACATAACTGTCTTGGATAACAGCAGAGGAAATCCACCATCAGCCACGTCCATATGCAGTGGCCGCGTATGGGGTGGCCCTAACACTACGCTTGGTCCCCCAGACACAGTCAAGGGATGGTAAGGTGTGGTGTACCCCAATGGGAATTAAGTCCAGAGAGTCATGGTCTGTAGTGAACCTGTGTGCTTCTTTAATGGAGGGAAAAAAGTGCACAACAATAGGCCCATGATCTGTGGCTCAGTAGTCTGCCTGGCTCCTTGGTCACAGGGCTGGTGACCCATGGTCTGTGGCTCAGTATCCCCTTCTCAGCGTCTTATTATGGTCAACCATGCAGACTGGCATGAGTCTATTCCTCTAAGCACTGATTCCTATCTGAAGAACACTAGTGACTCTGACTGTTCTCTTTATATAAAGTTTCTAGCTGAACTAGAACCTTCTAGTGGGAGGGGTGGAGTGGAGAAACTCAGCACAAACAGATACAATGTTACAATTCTGGTCCCTCATAGGCTTAATGATTCGAAATGGCAATGATACACCAGTTTTTTCAGACAAAAACAAATTTTCAGACATAATAAGATAGCTAAACCAGACATCCAAAAGGTCAGTCTGTCTGGTTTTGGTGATAAACAAGTCTGTTTACCTCACATGAATCCAGAGGTCTCCCCATTCACTGCTCTGCTAGATTTACATCAATCTGGCAGCTCAAGGGAAGTGTTTGCTCTGCTGCAGCTCAGCGGGTGTGTCCTTTCTGCTGTAGGTCTCTCGCTCTCACAGCTCAGGAGGCAATTGAAAGATGGAACTGAGCATGTGCGGGTTTCTCAGTGAGCAGGACAAAGAAATTAGAAAAAACAAACAGCAGATGCACTATACAGATAACTATACAAATAACTTAGTGGCTATTCAAAATTTTTAATTACATGCAGTTACAAAAGTATTCAGCTCCATGTGCTGGTTTGAAAAAGGTAGAATATTTTTCATGGGAGAACCCCTTTAAGAGTTTCCCTTTAAATATTTAAAGGACCCGCTACACAGATGCTTCTCCTGGCCTTGCATATACTTATATTTAGGGCTCATTCACATGACCGTATGAATGCCGAACGATTACAGACCATTCGTTTCAATGGGGAAGCAAAAGATGCGGACAGCACACCACGTCCTGTCCGCATCCGTTGCTCCATTCCTTGGCCCCACAAAAACTTTTGTGGACAAAAAAAGGCATTTCTATAATGGGCTGCCCATTACATTCTGCAAATTGAGGAACGCACACAGGTGGCATCCATGTTTTGCGGATTCGCAATTTGCAGAATGCAAAACATGGCGCGGCTGTCTGAATGAGCCCTTACTGTACTGAGGTCACCATCTTATCCAGTCCTTTAAACTCAGCTACCTTCCATTGCTCTGTCCTTGTCCAGTCTCCTCTCCGCTCCCCTGGGAACACAAATGTAATATGAGGCCAGTTCATCTGAAGAGCAAATTTCTTTGCTGCACAGAATGCAGATGTCTAATTATCACACAGGGGATATCGTTAATGACGATCAAATGGCGATGGGAACACAAGGCAAAAGGCAAGACATCTCCTTAAAGATCCCCCAAGGAGCCCCAATACAGCGGTGTCACTGATGGTCATCACAGGATTTATATCATGGATTCATCCAGTTTATAATCACTCCCACATTTACCAGCTGTACAGCATTCTCCTAACTGAGAGGGATCTGTAGCTCAGTTCATCATAAATACAATGTTTAAGCTGTAATATAGATTGACACAAAATGACAACCTGGGTTCAGGAATAGAATGCTAGAACTACCAGTAAACACTGACAATGAAAACAGGCAGAGCAGGAAGACTAAACAAAGAATGAGAAGGGTGTTGGAGGCGATTTTACAAAATGGTGTTCGGACCCTTGAGAAAGCTGGGTGACAGAAAAAGATGTTTCATTCAACAACTCTTCAACAACTCTTGCAATATTTCCAGCTCTTTTTTTTTTTTTTGGGGGGGGGGGGGGGGATTGAACTCTTGGTAAGAGGGGTGCAATGAAGGGGCCATTTTGCCTCAGTTACTTTTTTAGTTGAGTTGAGGGAAACATATGGTAATGAAAGAACATGTGCGATTGTCATTGAGCTTATATTATCTAAAAATTCATTTCAGTTTTTGTGGGTGGGGGGCTCTCAACAATCTGCATTCATTCATCTACATCCAGCGGTCCAATGACCGCCACCACCGCGTCCAGATGACTTCTGCTATGATTTGTGTCACCTTCCGTTCTATAATGGATGGGCTCTATATATATATATATATATATATATATATATATATATATACTGTAAGTAGTGTATACTGCAGGACAACCAGACTATGGGGGCACTGTAAAGAGCAGCAGATGGGCCCCTTACCCAGTAAATGGGTGTGAACAGCCAATCACTTCTGTGGCTTCCCTGTTATCTCTCCAGCTGTCTAACCCAACGTCCTGTATCTAACCAGATCGAATAAGGGGATATTTATAGCCGGCAGATTTATGGCAAAAATTTCTGTGACTGAAAATCAGTTATATTCCTCTGAATGGGGCAGCAGCCTCCAATTACTCCAATGGAAATTTCTGCAACACATCTGCTGTGTGTGAATTCATTGTAAGAGAGTGTAACCCAAGAGCAGTAGAAAATAAAAAAAACATAGGAGGAGATTTACCAAAACTGGTGCAAAGTAAAACTGCCTTTGCTGCCCATAGCAACCAATCAGATTCAACCTTTCATTTTTCAGAGCTCCTTTGGAAAATGAAAGGTGGAATCTGATTGGTTGCTATGGGAAACTAATCCAGTTTTAATAAATCTCCCTTCTAGAGCTTGTTGAGTTACACAATGTCATATGGTCACAGTGTTAATAAGTTATTTTGTATCATCTTCCCTCGTGGGTAATGATCCCATAATGGGTCATGATGGAGTCCTGCTCTCTTAAAGGGGTTATCCAACCATTATAATAACCCACTCCCAATGCCTGGGCCCCTTGTATACAATATACTTACCTCCTCCCTGGCACGTGTGTTGCTCCCTGGGGAGATGTAGTGGTGGCCGCGCAGGGATCCAGAGCGACATGGGTGCTGGGGAGCAGGTAAGTATAATGTATACGAGGGGCCCGGGCATTGGTGGGGATCATTATAGGAGTTGGATAACCCCTTTAATATAAGTCAGGAATTATATAGCGCTTAGAAGAGCTTGACACTCCCATCTCCAAGTCATGGCTACTACGCACTGCTTCCTGCTTTACACTAGGACCAGCCAGTCATGTGAAGGTTAAAACTGCTCCCATTCATTACATTGATAGTCAGTTCCTGAGTACGCAGCAGGTTTCCTCCATCACATGCTGCGTCGCAGTACCAGGTCACATGGTGAAAGTTTTTGGTATTTTTAGGGTAGGGGTCACATGATATTCCCATAGTTTTCTATTGGATAGGGCCACTGTGTATATCGTGTGGCGGTCACATCCTTAGGAGTACAATGAGTCATACCGAGATAGATGAGGTTGTTCTTAATGTAAAATACAATAGTAACATGACAGTAGCCCTTCCTAGAAGTGGGCCGCAAATCCACTGGCATTACGCAAGTCACTGCCTGGCCCCTCCATGGCTGATCGGGCCCTGTCCAATCAATAAAAATGCCAGTTTAGTATGGCTGCACTTCCTGTTGTCACATTTGTAAAAATGGACGCCACCACAAAGCAGATAAATGCCAGTATCTCTTTTTAAGTTTAAGGGATTGGCCTCTTTCTGGTTATTGTTGACCAATCTGTTTGTAAGATGACTTAAGATGTGGCACTTACTATTATAGACTATGTTGAAATTTGGCGCCATTTTCTGTATTTTTTAGGGAATCTCCCTTGTTTGCCAAGTCTTTTGTGCTGTCCACACAGAGGTCCTGTCCATTAGATGGCCACTGATGGAGGGTCATGTGACCAGACACATCGATCAGCCAACTCCATTCTAATACTCTACACCTGACATTAGCACTTGTTCTGTTAGGTGTTTAGTGTAGGTGCAGTGTGTGTATGAATGGAGGAAGCTGAGTCATGTGTCTGGTCACATGACCCTCCATTAGCGGCCATCTTATGGACAGGACCTCTATGTGGACAGCATAGAAACTTTTCCTAAGAAGGGGGTATAGATTATGAAATATAGGAAATAGCACATAATATGAACATAGTCTGCATCAGTAAGTGCCATATAGTCATCTTACATACACATTGGTCACAAGTAGTCAGAAAGTGGCCAACCCCTTTAATAAAACACAGGGCTGTAGTCCGCTGCTCTAATTTACTGATCTAATAAGGATAACAGTATGTATTGGGTGGAAATTCCCAGTAATACCTCATGTACTGATGGCATAAATGTGACTAATATTTCTTCGTATCAGTGACTGAGCCTCCAGATCAGTGTGTCAGTTCATCCTCTCCTCCTCTCCTGCAGAATCTGTCCCGGTCACCGTCATCATTGGCGTTGCAGTCGGTGCTGGAGTGGCGTTCTTGGTCCTCATGGCTACAATTGTAGCATTTTGCTGCGCTCGGAACCAGAGAAGTGAGTATGTTCTGTCATTCAGAAAGTTGGGGGACTAGTCATTGACCTTACAGAGGTCTTAAAGAAGAACTCCAGCAAAAAATTTTATTCCATGTCCTGCTAGAAATGTACATGATGTAATCTGCAGTGAATGTCATTTTCTTACCAGTAGCTGAATTTTTGAATTATATCATCCCGAAGTTTCTTATCTGTGTCATGTGACTAGGAATTAGACCCACCAACTCACACAGAGACCTATGTGTGGACAGGAAGTCTAATTTTCTATGCATTCCTATGGGAGCCTCACTTTCAGTCTCATAGGAATGAATAGTTACTGGCTTCCTGTCCTGGGTCAGTTGGAGGTCAGGGAGTTGGTCACATGACCCAGCTACAATAAGAAGAGAGTGGAAACTCTCAATTTCAGCCTCTGATAAGAAAATGATATTCACTACAGATTATATCATGCACCTTTCTAACAGGTCAGAGAATACATTTTTTTTGCGGGAGTTCTTCTTTAAAGTTTTTATGTAATTAACAAGTCATCATCTTATAATAAAGAGTTCTTTCAATTTCAATAGACTTTATGTTTCAGTTCCACACCATTATCAAGTTCTTTGCTAGCTGTCAGTGAATGGGAACATTCTAGTTGACTGAAAACCCATACAGTCCAAATTCTCCTCTTTGTTACAATTACGGTATATCCAGTTGTGTTAGGTTGCTGCAATGTACGGGGCTGGGGTCCAGAATTATTAACTCGGAGGAGATTGTGTAGACTCGATACAGTTGTAACGAACCCTCAGCTCTGAGAAGTGCTAGATTTCAGCGTGTAGATGTAAATGAGAATGTTCCTGAAAATAGTCAGATCATGCTGTAATCCTTCATGTATGGAATATGCAGCCCATCACGATGTCAGAGAACCCACCTATGTATTTGAACCGTATTTGTCCGTTTTAGCCTCTAATGAATGTTTGTATTCTCTAGATCTGAAAGGCGTAGTGTCTGCCAAAAATGACATCCGTGTGGAGATTGTACACAAGGAGCCGACGAATGGGAGGGAGACAGAAGAACATTCCAGCATCAAACAACTGATGGTGAGATGGAAAACAATGTATCAGTGTGATGTATCATAAAGGAAGAATTATACAGTGGGATGCTGCCCCCTATAGTCCAGAATATGGAATTTAACCTGTAGGAGTTTCCAGACGTGACTGGAGTTGCTCCGGTTACATTAAGTTACCATCTATCCACAGCATAGGGGATAACTATTAGATTGGTGGGGGTCCTACCATTCACAAGAACTAGGGCCCTGTACTCCCTGCAGCCCCTGAAATGGCCATCTATCTCCAGGACTCCCATAGAAATGAATGGCGCATGCCTCACTGGCCACTCCATTCATTTCAGGGTGTTATGGGGCCCCCATACTAGTGATCTGTGGGGGTCCCACCATTGATCTAATAGTTATCTCCTATCCTGTGGATAACTTTTTGTAAGGGCTCATGCACACAAACTTATTTTCTTTCCGTGTCCGTTACGTTTTTTTGCGGAACGTATGCAAAACCATTCATTTCACAGTTACTCCGTGTGCATTATGTTTCCCTATGTCCATTTCGCAAAAAAATAGAACATGTCTAATTATTGTCCGCATTACGGACAAGGATAGGACTGTTCTATTAGGGGCCAGCTGTTCTGTTCCGCAAAATATAGAATGCACACGGACGTCATCCGTATTTTTTGCAGATCCGTTTTGTGGACTGCAAATTACATACGGTCGTGTGCATGAGCCCTAATCGGAATACCCCTTTAAGTTGGAGGAGGTGTCAGTGTATGGCAGGGGCTGATAAACGACGTCCTTTTACAGGGAGAAATGCAGGAAATTACAGTCTTCTTTCTCTTGTTCATCGCTTTTCATGATGTTGCGGTGCGAATATTTATCATGCAGGTTTTATAACAGGATATGACAGATTGCTGTATAACAGGATAAGAATCATCGCAATCAGCACCATTCCAGCGATACAGATGTGAATGCAGACGCCGGGCGCGGCGTACTCGGGGTGTCCTATGTGTACACGCAGCCTGATTGACTACTTTTTTACAGCACATTAATTACACCTTACGTTTCATATATCTGACTTCGAAAAAAGCGTCTCCGAGAAGCTCTTTAACTTGGGCAGATTTATCCTCCTCCTGATGCATAAATGTGATTTAAGCGTACCATCGTTTCTGACAAAGCGTTTCCTTGCGCGAAATGCATTGCACGCTATACGGTGGAGAGGGATGACATTTAAGAGAGGCTGAAACCTAAAGCCCAATGCGTAATCCTGCTGCCCCATAATCAATGGAAATCACCCGGCGGAGACGTTGTATAATCTAAGAGTGCAGGATCCGTCCTCGGGGAGCGGCAGCCCCTGTGTAACACCGAGCGTTGTGAAGATAATTAACTAATAATATAGTGCGCAATACTTAACGGACTGCTGCATAATTAACTAAACAAATCGCCAGGAGGAAGAAAAAAATCAACAGAAACAAAGTTAAGAGAAGAAAATATTTTTCATAAGAGGATGTGGTGGGGTCCTGTGTCACCTCCTCCACTGGCTGAGCTCAAACACAGTAGCACAAATCTCTCACTTAGACTACATTCACACAACCGTATGAATGTGTTCGCATCCGTTCTGCAATTGTGCGGAACGGGTGCGGACCCATTCATTTCAATGGTGCTGCAAAAGATGTGGACAGCACACCATGTGGTATCCGCATCCATAGTTCCATTCTGTGGCCCCTCAAAAAAAATAGAGCATGTCCTATTCTTGTCTGGAATTGCGGACAAAAATAGGCAAAGGCAGCTATGTGCGGTCTGCAAATTGCAGAACGCACGGGGGGAGGTATCCGTGTTTTGCGTATCCGCAAAACACTACGGTCATATGAATGTAGCCTAATGTTGATAGTTTGTTACAGTGTATCAGTGCAGGTAAAATGTATTGGTGTAGAGTCCATTCTGTTTAGCTCACAGGGGATTGTCTGAGCTGGATATCAGTGTATGAACTCTCAACTATTGAGAAGTATTAAAGGCTATGGACGCCTTTGGGGCATTTTTTTAAATTATTATTACATTGCAGTCATTTTGGAATCAATTTTTTTTCAGTTGATCTCTATCAAAAAGTTCAATAGTTTTTCCAGACCACTGCTTTCTGTTTCACGCTGAATCCTTCAGAGAGCTGCTCTGACGGCACGATCTGGACTGGATACAAGTGTATCAGCTCTCAGCCGTGAGAAGTATTAAAGTCTATAGACAACTCTGGCGGCAAATGTTTATAATTGCATTGTACTCTTTTTGGGCTAAAGCATTTTTTTTTCAGTTAGTCTTTATCAGAAATTTTCAACAGTTTTTCCTCTACAGCTTTCACTTTCAGTACATCTGCAGACTGTTGTTGCTTTCTGATTCAAACTGAATCCATCAGGGAGCTGCTCTAATGACTTGATCTTCAGCTCTTATCTCTGAACTCCTGACCACCTGATAAGAATTTAGCTACAAAAAATGTTTAAGTATTAAGACAGTACAGATCGGGCTGTCAGAGCAACCTTCTGATGGATTTCAGTGAAAAACAGAATGAACAGTCTGCAGAGCTGAGAAACCTTAAGGCTGTAGAGGACAAACTGTTGAAAATTTTTCATTAAACTGAAACCAAATAAAAAAAGATTTGTAGCTCAAAATAAGTAGATTGTAATTATTAAAAAAGTGCCCCAAAGATGTCCATAGCCTTTTGTAAAAGTGGCCTAGTCATTTTATAATCAAAAGTTCTACACCTTAATAATAGATTTTGTACTTAGTTCTTCACCATTTTCAAAAATATTAGTTTGCAGTTGTGTTACCCGCATATGGCTGAGAAGTGGATACAACTGTATCCAGTCAAGGCAATGCTTTCACCTGTGAAGATGTCCGTAAAGAATCCATGTTTGGGCCATGTATCCATTTTTTTTGCTCCGTGTGTCATCCATATTCCATGGAAAATGCATGAAAATGAATCTCCTCCCAATGGTCCATGAAAGTCCACCAATACAACATGAATGCCATCCATGTGGTTTTTCACAGAGCCACACACTTCAATGAGTATGTTTAGTCCGCATCACCGGCCAAAGCATCGTGTGTCTCCATGACACCGTGTGTCTCCACTAACACCGTGGGTCAGTGGAAAACCACTGATGTGTGGACAGACAAATCAGTGGGAACGCGTGCCTTCCATGGAGAACACAGACAGTGCGCGTTCGTGATTCACTGAAGTGTGAACGAGACCTAACAGAGAGGTTTTCTGTCTCTAAGGCCCTATTATCACGACCGTATTTTTGGTCTGCATTTGATCCGCATTTTTTGCGAATAGGATGCGGACCCATTCATTTCAATGGGTTCACACAACATGTGGACAGCACTCCGTGTGCTGTCCGCATCCGTTTGTCCATTCCGCAGCCTTGTAAAAAAGATAGAACATGTCCTATTCTTATCTGTTTTGTGGACAATGATAGGCATTGTTAGAATGGGTCCAAAAAAAAAAAGGATGCAACACGGACGTCATCCTTATTTTTTGTGGATCACAAGACATATATGGTCATGTAAATGCCCCCTAAATGTAAATAAGAATGTTCCAGGAAGCCAAAAAGTTGCAGAACCTTCCATTTATACAGTGATTACATTTTATTTATATAAGGACTCATTCATATGGCAGCATGAAATTTGGTGCAGACTGAAAGTGAAAAACCTTGGCAGAAACCATGGAATACATGATGGATTTTGCAGAGAAAAATCCACTGTGTGAAAAGGTCCCTAAGGTTTCCTCAGTGGGCCCCAATATGTCTTCAGTGCAGCATCCTGTGATTTCCATAGTCATTAGCAGACACATTCTAGATCATCCACCGCAGCGTATTACATTATCAGCAAAATGGATCAGATTTCACAAAATCCAAAAGCTGCAGAAAAAAATCTGCGGTGGATATTGACCAGTGGTACGGATTTAAAATCTACAGCATATCAATTTGTGCTGCAGATTTCGCCTTATGTAATGCATAGTAACACTTGATTTTGTAGCAAAGTCATTTTCAAAATAACCCCATGTGGCCTCACCCCAAATTTGTAATGCAGCGGGTGTGGACCCACTGTGTCACTGAACAGCTTTATCTAAGTGGCCCTCCTGGTCTTCACCGTTTCAATCCTGTACAAGAATCTGGTCTCCGCTGATCCAGGTGCAGGTGCGTCAAGACATGCCAGGGCGTGGCACCAAAGGGAATGGCTAGCCATAGGCATGTGCTGAAGCTAAGCACTGGAAGGAGTTAATGCCCTACAGGCAGACAGAGGCACTGCAGGCAAGGAGACGGCCACAGTCCAGTGTGGAGTGGTTGGAACAGCGCTACCCTGGCAACTGTGCCCGCTGGAAAGAGCAAAGAGAAGCTGCCAGGCCCACCAGGGCTTTGGAGCAGTGGGTCAGGTGAACGTTCCAGCAGCCGTATCCACCGGCAGCAGGGAGATGCTGTCAGGCATGGACCACCAATGTTACAGAATGTGTGGCATTTTGCCCAGTAGCCTGTGCTCCTATATACAAAGCCGTAGAGTAATAATGTATATAATTTACACCTGGCAGGAAAGTCTGTGGAGTAAATTCGTGAATGTACTCTATGCAGGTTATTGGCTTCTTGTTATCATTGGGATCTTCTCATAAACCCAACTATGAGGTCGCCCGCTATAATGCATCACATCCTCCAATTGTATCCATGATCCTAATGTATTGTGCCTGCAGGTCTCCTAATTACGTGGTTAATGTCTGGGGGCACTGCTAGGCGATGTGCTCTTGGCGCAGCACTATGGCACTGCTGCCAGCTCATCACTCATTTTGTATTCGGCCTTGATGAAAAAGTTCTATCTCAAGAAAAAGTTTCAAGAACCAAGAAATTAATGCACAGAGGAGACTGAACTGTCGCTCCTGCGCTGTAGCCCTGTGCTGTAATCCTGGCACCTGTCCCTCTCCTGCCAAGATTGCCATCACAGCGTGCGTGCCCGTTCCAGAAAGACTGCAGATGAATTTGTAGCTGATCTATAGTTTTAATCACTTTTCCAATCTGTGATAACAGAGGAGCCTGACATTGTCGGCGCTGAAGCTGCACGACCTGCATAGCCAATGAGCCAGCACAACACTGGGATGAGAGGGCTGTACGGTGGCATTGTGACAACTAGGGAGAGTCTCCACATAACACCCCCATTTCCTTCCTCAGTGCTAGACCATATTAAAGGGCTTTCCCTACTAACATATATATATTAAAACAATATTAAAGTGAACAAAACCTTTAAAGGCTGTGGACTTGACATGGAAAAAATAATTTTTTCATATGTTAATAATTCCTTCATTTATTTTCAGACCTTCTGATTCAATTTGTAACCTGCTTCTAGTTTTCTTTTCTTTTGTGTTTGTGACCCTCCAAGCAATACATGCTAGGTCTGTGTGTCCAGGATGCTGCTGTCTTCTTAAGCTCTCATGTATCAGCAAAGCATCATTCCTGGACTAATTTCTCCTACAGTCCATCTGCTCTCTCTTGTGTTGAAGAGTGTGTGATCACCCTTAGCCCGTGAAGAATCTCTTCTCCTTTGTGCACAGGAGAGTATGATCAACCCTCTCGTCTCTAAAATTATACACAGCCTGTGTTAATCCCCCTACAAGTTAGCCATTGGTGCTTGGCCTTCACACTTTACACAGTCTGTGCGAACTCTCCCTCACAAACTGTCTTGTGCGTGCTATCTACAGCCTCTATCATCTATATAGAGTGTGGTGTGATGTCGGGTGGTAAATTCAGTTGAATGTGCATTATTTGGAAAGACACAGCCCTGTCTGTATAAAGTCTCACAGCTGACAATGCATATCAGAGCAAAAACCAAGCCATGAGGAGAAAAATAATGCCTGTAGAGATCAGAGATAGAATTATGTGGAAGCACAGATCTGGAAAAGGGTACAAAAATTTCTGCTGCACTGAAAGTTCCTAAGAGCACCTAAGTAACCAGGCAAGAAGGGCCTTGTAAGATAGGTGACCAAGAACTGAATGGTCACTCTGGCTGAGCTACAAAGATTCTATGTGGAAGAAACTTCCAGAAGGTCAATCATCATTGCAGCACCCATCTGGGAGTTATGGCAGAAAGGCCAGAAAGAAGCCTCTCCTCAGTAAAAGACACATGAAATCACACCTGGAATTTACAAAAAAAAGCACCTAAAAGACTCTTAGGGTGAATGCACACGATCAGGATTACGTGCGGATTTTACATGCGGATTTGCGTGCGGAAAATCCGGTCCGTAGGTCATGTACATTATATTGTATGACAATTTGAAATTCTCAATGCACACGATGCAGATTTTTTTAGTGCGGATTTTGACCTGCGGTGCGGATTTTACAATCCGCAGCATGTCAATTTATTTTATTTTTCCTGTCCGGATTTCATGAGGATTTTCTCCATTCACTTGAAAAAAAATCCACACGCAAATCTGCATGCAAACTTCACTGAGAACACCTGCGGATTTCAGTGCAGATTGTCCGCGGATAAATCCTGATCGTGTGCATTTACCCTTAGGCTTCTTTCACCCGACTGTTGTGTCTTGCGATCTGCAAATTGCGGATCCGCAAAAAAAAATGGATGACGTCCTTATGGCATCGTTTTTTTTTTTTGCGGATCCATTGTAACAATGCCTATCCTTGTCCGCCAAACGGACAAGAATAGGACATGTTCTATTTTTTTTTGCGGGCTAAGGAACGAACATACGAATGCGGACAGCACACAGTGTGCTGTCAGTATTTTTTGCTGACTCATTAAAATGAATGGGTCCGCATCCTATCTGCAAAATATGCGGATCGGAGCCCACAAAATATACTGTCCTGTGAAAGAAGCCTTAGACTGTGAGAAGCAAGATTCTTGGGTCTGATGAAACCAAGATTGAAGTTTTTAGAAACATAGAATAATGATGACAGACAAAGACCACATGGTGTAAAAATATTTTGACATTAGTTAAAGGGGTTCTCTGGGATTTAAGAAAATGAAAATACTTAAATATTACTTCATTATAAATATATTCTCAAATACCTTTGATTAGTTATAATGGCTCGTTTTGTCTAGGGGGCAATCATTAGGAGAAACAAAATGTCCGCCGTCCTATTAGTACAAACAAAACCTGTCCTAGTGACACAGCATGACAAGTTACTTTAGAACACTGAGCTAAAGAGCCACCTTATCCTCCTCTCTGCTCTACTTGTCAGGGGTTATGATCCTGAATACAGCTGATAAGAACTTCAGCTGAATCTCTGAATTTCTTCCACATGGAGTTCATGAGGAAACATGAAGTACATAGAAGAGGGTAATTTTATCATAGTCTGTCCTGTCCATCCTCTCTGCACTTCATGTCTCCTCGTGAACTCCATTCCCACAAAGATTCAGCTAAGGGTCTTATCATTTGTATTCAGAATCCCTGACAAGCAGAGCAGAGAGGAGGATGAGGCAGCTCTTTACCTCAGTATTGTGAAGTAACTTGTCCTCCTGTGTGATTAGGACAGGTTTTGTGTGTACTAATTGGATGGTGGCCATTTTGTTTCCCCCGAGTATTGCTCCCTAGACAAAACAAGCCATTATAACTAATAAAAGATATTTGGGAATATATATATATATAATAAAGTAATATTTAAGTATTTTTATTGTCTTACTTACTGGAGAATCCCTTTAAAATCTCCCCTCACCTATATTCAGATTGTGCCCCCTTTTCTTGTGTTGATTTTTTTTTTTTTAAAAACATTTCCTCTTGAACCTTATTTATGCCTTTAACATATCTATAGGTTGTGAACATGTTCCCTCTTTCCCTTATTTCTTCAAGGCTATACAGAATAAGTTCTTGAAGTCTCACTTGATATGTTTCTTCAGACCTTCCACCATTTTTGTAGCCTGTTTTTTACTGTGTCTTTTTGTAGGTGAGGTCTCCAGAAAAGAACAGTGTTCCAAATGTGGTCAAAATAGCGCTCTATGCAGAGGGTTCACAATCTCTCTCTTCCTACTGGTTATAGGGGCAAATGTGCACAAAAAGGCTACTCTCAAGATAAAATAGAAGCGCATTCACACTTGAAGGTGCCACTCTTTCAAGAGTATGCTAAAAACTAATCAAAAATCACAGAAAAAGATATAAAACATCTTGCATGATGTACTAAATGAATATGCGGATGTGCATGGCTACATTTTTAAAAGAAAAATCACGGAAAATAAGGCAGATAAGTCATATTTTCTTGTCATGCGACTTTTCTGTGACTTGCCATGTAGCCCCGACCTATAGCACTTATAGTATCTATAGTATAGATAGTATTATAGTATAGTATCTCATCCATCAATGGCCATTTACTGCCTGTGTAAGGGGACCCTTACCTTAGGAAAGGGGGAGAGCTGATAAGTGGCATAAAAGGAATATTGTTAAGATCTATTCAGAGGCGTAGCTAGAGGTTCAGCACAGGGGGGGCGAAACATACTTGAGTGGGCCCCCCACTTAGTGGCTTCCCAAACGCACGTTTCTAACTTCACAGGCACATACTACTTGTTGTGGTTATAATACTGTATTAGAAAGATGACTGTATAAACTGCAAGATCATCTATGTTGTTAAGTACAGTACAACAGACTTTCTACATACCCTACTCTAAATACTCTACCACATAATGCAGTAAAATATAGGAGTAATAGGAGTAAAAAACAAGGAAACCTGTCCCCAGTTTTTACATCACTAAACTAACAGTCCCCTGCCCCCATCAGACCTCAGATAAGCTTAATGTGTCCCCATCAGACCTCTGATCAGCGAATTGTGCCCCGATCAGACCACAGATCATCAGAATGTGCCCCTATCAGACCTCAGATCAGAATGTGCCCCCGATCAGACCTCAGATCATCAGAATGTGCCCCCATCAGACCTCAGATCATCAGAATATGCCCCCATCAGACCTCAGATCATCAGAATGTACCCCCATCAGAGCTCAGATCAGCAAAATATGCCCCCATCAGAGCTCAGATCAGCGTATTGTACCCCAATCAGACCTCAGAACGTGCCCCGATCAGACCTCAGATCATCAGAACGTGTCCCGATCAGACCTCAGATCATCTGAACTTGCCCCCATCAGACCTCAGATCATCAGAACTTGCCCCATCAGACCTCAGATCATCAGAATGTGCCCCCATCAGACCTCAGATCAGCGTATTGTGCCCCCATCAGACCTCAGATCAGCAAAATGTGCCCCCATCAGACCTCAGATCAGCTTAATGTACCCCCATCAGAGCTCAGATCAGCGTATTGTGCCCCCATCAGACCTCAGATCATCCCACTGTGCCCCCATGAGACCTCAGATCAGCGTAATGTGCCCCCATGAGACCTCAGATCAGCGTAATGTGCCCCCATGAGACCTCAGATCAGCGTAATGTGCCCCCATGAGACCTCAGATCAGCGTAATGTGCCCCCATGAGACCTCAGATCAGCGTAATGTGCCCCCATGAGACCTCAGATCAGCGTAATGCGCCCCCATGAGACCTCAGATCAGCGTAATGTGCCCCCATGAGACCTCAGATCAGCGTAATGTGCCCCCATGAGACCTCAGATCAGTGTAATGTGCCCCCATGAGACCTCAGATCAGCAGAATGTGCCCCCATGAGACCTCAGACCAGCGTAATGTGCCCCCAGCAGACCTCAGAGCAGCGTATTGTGCCCCATCAGACCTCAGAGCAGCATATTGTGCCCCATCAGACCCCAGAGCTGCTCATGGGGCCCCCATCAAACCTCAGATCAGCGTATTGTTCCGCCATCAGACCCCAGATCAGCGTATTGTGCCCCCATCAGACCTCAGATCAGCAAAATGTGCCCCATCAGACCTCAGATCAATTAATGTACCCCCATCAGAGCTCAGATCAGCGTATTGTGCCCCCATCAGACCTCAGATCATCCCACTGTGCCCCCATGAGACCTCAGATCAGCGTAATGTGCCCCCATGAGACCTCAGATCAGGGTAATGTGCCCCCATCAGACCTCAGATCATCAGAATGTGCCCCCATGAGACCTCAGATCAGGGTAATGTGCCCCCATCAGACCTCAGATCAGGGTAATGTGCCCCCATCAGACCTCAGAGCAGCATCAGCTGCGCAGCGTCAGGTCATAGTGCACGCCGGCCAGGGAAGAGAGTGGAGTGCCAGACTGGAGGGCAGCCGCAGGACAGGTAAGAAAGCTTTTTTATTTTACTCTTATGTGGCTGGGTGGGATGATGGGGGGTCCCTACATACAAGTGAGCGCTTCCTTAATGGAAGCGCTCACTTGTATTGGCCATCCCTGCTGGCCCCCCCAGAGGCACGGGGCCCGGAGCCGTCGCTCCCCCTGCCCCCCCGGTAGCTACGCCTCTGGATCTATTACAACGTTTCTTATACTTGTCTGCCCTCTACTTTTGATTTATGCAAAGTTGTGTGAAAAATGAGTGACCATTTAGTTATTTCACTGTGATATGTGCTTGCTACTATAACTCAGCTCTGCTACATCTCTGATCAGCTGTCTTGTGTGACCATTGTACTATCTGTTGCTTGGTCATGCTTCACGTCTTCTGTTCTGTACTTAGAAATTGACTAATAAATTCACAAAAAAAACAAACACTGGATTTTAATAATTGGATCCCCTCCCCCGTGGTACTGCAGACCCTGGGCAGGTGCAGCAACAATTGCAGGATACATTCCGCTCTGCGCCTTAAGATTTACTCCGTTACTTTAATTAAACACAATCGCAGTTCGCTAGATCAGGAAGAAAACAAAACATTTTTTATCCTAATTGCCGAGAGGTGACGGCGGCCTGTTCTCAACGTCACATCCATCAGGGAGGAATGCTCTGTGCCGCAACATAAAGTGATCGACACTGGGATGGTCTCCTAATAACTGGAGTCAGAGGCTTCCAGATACCAGGATCCAATTAGTGAAGTCTGTGCACTAAATTGTTACTGAAGTCTGCTGCTGGGAGAGAGAGGGGACAGCCTCAAAGGGCATCTGTCATCAGATTTGTACCCAGCAGTGAAGACATCATCATGTCGGTCCTGGCAATCAAAGTACAGACAGCGCTGCAGTTGCAGAGTGAGCAGAGCCTCTAGGTGTAATGGCAACGCCCCAGTTGCTCCTCAAGGTTTATTTGCATATATTAAAAACATCATTTTTCTCAACAATGTGTTGCTTATTTTGTTTTTGTTTTTTTGTGTAATCTCAACATGCCCACAGTGCCCAGACTTACAAGAAGTAATTTAAAGGGGTTATCCTCAGGATAGGTCATCAATATCAGATCGGCGGGGGTCCGACACCCGACACCCCCACTAATTAGCTGTCTGAAGAGGAGGCCCGCACCATACCAGCGCTGCCTCCTCTTCATTGTTCACACGCTAGCCGTAACATGTATAGCGGTGAGTAGGTGTAATTACACCTAACCGCCCCATTCATTTCAATGGGAAGGCTCGTTCCCATACAAGTGAGGATCCTGAGGATAGGTCATCAATAAATTTAACTTGGAGAACCCCTTTAAGATGATGTATATTCCCTTACTAGATGAGTGCTGCCCTCCCCGGTCTACTCCTGTTCTGCCACTTCCAGAATCACGTGCCATTCGTCAAGCACGTGATCCGAGCCCAGTTTCAACCCACAATGTTCATGGGTTGCATGTATATAGTCAGGCATCCTTGGCCGCAGACAGCTAACAGTACCCGGGGCTGCCTGACTGCGCAGATGAAACCCCTTCACATTGTGGGTTAGCATCATGCGTCCAATGTACGGCACATGATCCTGGAAGTGCCCGCAACGGAATTAGACTGGGGAGCACAGTGCCAAGTAAGGGACTATACATCATCATAAGTCACTTCTTGTAAGTCTGGGCCCTGTGGGCATGTTGAGATGGGAAAAAAAAGGATAACCCTTTATGGTGTTATGGAGGAGTTTATGGCAAATACAGACACTGACCCATAATACAAGAATGCCGCAAACCAAAATGCATTGGCTCAGATTTAATAATGTGAGTGCTCCTTGACTTGTCATAAATAGCTTCAAAAGTTGGTGCACAGCAGCATACCGACAATGGAGGCAGACCACGGGACTGCTATGGGGCCCGGGGAAGGGTGCCCCATAGGGGTTCTCAATGCAAAGAGATTATTACATCTTCTATGATAAAAGTATAAATTCATGAGCTCCCCCTAGTGGTGGCTACAGACAGCCAGCATTGTAATAGAAGGAAAGCTGGAGATTTATCAATATATTTATATCCATTGTCTGTTGCAAAAGACATATAGAAACATGTAGGAGGTAATTTATTAAGACTGTCATTTTAGACACAGGTATTAATACCCCTTTAGCTGGCGGTGGATGTGCCGAATTTATGTAGAGGCAGTGGCCTCTACATAACTTCAGCGTATCCAATGCCTGTCTATATCTAGTCCAGCTCCCTTGCTGACATAGATTTAGGCCATTTTCTATACCTAAAATGGGTGTAGAAAATGATAAATGAGAGGGGCCTGCTGGTCCTCCCACGCCATGACCATGCCACGCCCCTTTTTAGACCTAGTGTAAGTGGGGAAAAGTCGCAGATTGCGCTTTGTGTTCTGCATTGCCTGGTAGTGGTTGACACATGTGTACTAGGAAACTGGGTGGGCCAGGGGGGACAACTAAGTTTTGCTATGGGGCCTGGTGAGATCTGTTCATGCATCTACTTTTGGGAAAATCCTTTGCAGCTAATGTAGTTTGACAAGGGGTTATGTCTTAGTGGGAAAGGGCACAGGCTAACATGCAACATTCTGATCCGAACTTGTGCCACAATTCTGGCATAAAACTGTTTTGCAAACTAAGCTAACCAATAGTTGGTATAGAGTCAGAGAAAAGTGTCTATCCCTGCACCACATTTATCATCCAGGCTGAGCCCCCGTGATAAATCTGCTGCAGGTCTAGACACCATCTATAGGATCTGTAAATTTGCCCCATGGTATGTAGTGCATTTTATATTTGCATGAAACCTGCCTTATGGAAGACATTAGGAGACCAGCTCCTAAACATATCCCTCCATTCATGGCAACAGGGAGAAATAGAGTGCCACAGGCTCTGCACATGTGCCCAGAATCTCGCCGCCCTTCCATTAATTCCTCTGATTCATATTCTGTGATCTGCGGACAGGACACTTGCAGCGGGTGCTTCCCCTCCCCCTCTTAAATCTCTGTTCAGTCCCTGGGGCATAGCAAGGAGAATGGCACTGGAGAATCAATAGCAATCATGAGTAACATTTCCATGCGGCGAAAACCTCCGCAGCCCCAGTGGTGTCCAGTACAAAATGTATATTACCATATCTGAGATGGATTTCTACTGACATTAGAGGGGCAGAGGAGTTAACCCTTAGTTATACAGTACCTAGGACTTCTATGCATGGAGGGTTTTAGTGGTCGGTGTGACCACCTTTGCACCAGAAGGAACAGTTGTCCCATCATTGACCTCTACAGAAAGGATATACAAAGGATGTATCTGCACCCCAGAGAGGGTAACAAGAGCATGCCAAAATAGTAGGATGCCTAATGGGCATGAGTAACAATAGGTAGGGCCTGGAAACTGAGGTACACCTGTATAATGTGATGGCATTAGGGCGCTCCACTGACACCCAGAATCTACTCCACCTCTCAGCCACATCTGTGGAGGTGTTTCAGCCCGGTAGGATGTGGAGGGAGCAGAGTCTAAACAGTTGCTTTCTCCTTCTCTTACAGATTGACAGAGGAGACTTCCAACAGGACTCCGTTCTCAAGCAGCTTGAGGTCTTAAAGGAGGAAGAAAAGGAATTTCAGAAGGTAAGACATGAACGGGGGAGCAGTGACATCTGCAGCATCAGAGTGTTACACTGTCTCGGTGTATCATGCAAAGCATTGTGAGTGGTCCTGAAGTCGGAAGGGGAGATTTATCAAAACTGATGTAAAGTAGAACTGGCTTAGTTGCCCATAGCAACCAATTAGATTTCACCTTTCATCGCTCCTTTCAAAAATGAATGGTGGAATCTGATTGGTTGCTATGGGCAACTAAGCCTGTTTTTCTTTACACCAGTTTTGATAAATCTCCTCCTGTGAGTGAATACATTCTTTTTTAGATCCAGGGGCTGAAGTCTAGACATCCCTTTCCATTGTACCATAATTAAAGGGGATTTCTGAGAGTTTAGTACTGATGACCTATCCTACCCGCAGACAGTATGTGATTGGTGGCAGTCCTACTCCTAGTACCCCCGCCTATCAGCTGTTTGAAGAGGCTGCGGCGCTTACCAAGCACAGCCCCCTCCACTGGATAGTGACTATGTTTAATATTAGAGCCCAGCCCCATTCACTTGAATGGGACTGAGCGGGGCCTAGTACCAGTGATGGCTAAACTCCGGGACTCCAGCTATGGTAAAACTACGACTCCCAGCATGCTACATTAATTTCTATGGAGTTCTGAGAACAGCCATGCAAGTGTACACCTTGGGAGTCGTAGTCTTGTAAGTTAGCCGTCACTCTAGGCCATGTGACCGATTATGTCACTGGCCCAGGAAGAGGCTGCAACACTTACTAGAGTGCCAGTGACCTCTTCAAACAGCTGATCGGTGGGGGTGCCGAGTGTCAGACCCCCACCGTTCAGATACTGATGACCTATCCTTAAGGCTTCATTCACACGTCCGTATTTGTGCACATCCTGGAAAACGGTCAGTTTTTTGCGGATCCGTTGTTCCGCAAAAAACTCAGTTTTTCTAGGACATCCGTTCCGTTTTTCCGTAAAAAACGGAAAGGATGTATCCATATGTCATCCGTTTTTTGCGGATCCACAAAAAACGTAAGGATGAATAACATCTGTACCTTTTCTTTTTTTTTCTCCCCTCCTGGAACGGAATCCGCAAATACGGATGACATCCGGATGCCTTTCCGCATGTCTTCCGCATTTTTTGCGGATCCATAGACTTTCATTGTGCTACGGACCGCAATTCGGGAGAAAAGTAGGACAGGAGGATTTCTTTATGCGGACAGTCGGAACGAACACACGGATGCGGACACCACACGGTGTACTGTCCGCATTTTTCAGGACCCTTTGAAATGAATGGATCCGCATCCTATCCGCATAATTGTCCGCAATTGCGGAAACGGATGCGGAAACATTATACGGATGTGTGAATGAGGCCTAAAGGGTTATTCCCATCTTATACAATGGGGGCATATCGCTAGGATATGCCCCCATTGTCTTATAGGGACCTGCACCTATATCGAGAACGGAGCCCCCAAAGTGAAGGAGGGTGCACTGCGCATGCGCAGCCGTCCTCCATTCATTTCTGTGGGGCCACCAAAAATAGCCGAGCACTGGCTCGGCTATTTCCATCGCTACATAGAAATGAATGGGAGCGGTGGCCGCGCATGCGTGGTGCGCTCCCATTCATTTCTATGGGAGCAGCAGGGAGCTGCGCCTGGTGGTGGCCGGTCCCCTGGAAACCCGGAGTACTCCAGGCGCAACGCTCCCCGTTCCGTTCTCGATATAGGTGGTGGTCACAGCGGTGGGACCCGCACCTATCAAACAATGGGGGCATATCCTAGTGATATGCCCCCATTGTCTAAGATGGGAATACCCCTTTAAGGTCATCAGTATAAAACATTTGGAAAACCCCTTTAAGTTTCCTCTGAATTGGAAATTGCTAATAAAAGTGTTTTCACCTGTAATACAGATAGCGTCACCCCAGCCTGAAATGGCAGATAATTGGGAGCAGTAGATGTAGATGTAGATCTTAGGGCACATTTATTAAGACTGGCATTTTAGACGCCGGTCTCAATAAAGCCCTATAACTGGCGGAGGATCCGCCGAAGTTACGAAGAGGGGCCGGCCTCTCCATAACTTTGGCGCATCCAGAGGCTTTTCTAAATGTAAGACAGCTTCCTAGCCGAAACAGGCGTAGAAAATGGTAAATCAGACGGGCCTATCCGTCCCATTCCCCACCCACTTATTTAGACCTGGCGTGACCGGGGTGAAGTCGCAGATTGTTGCACCTGAAATACGACAAATTTAGGTGTGTTTCAGAATGATAAATGACCCCCATTAGACTGCAGGGTGACTGTGTTCTGATGCAGTAATGTCTGTAACCATCACTAACCTGCACAATAGTCCCATTGTTACGACTCTTCATTGACACATCACAAGTTACCAGGAGAACAATCTTTTTCATAATATTTCCAGCCTTGACCACACTATACGGCGCTGTATTCTGCCTCTAAACCACTTGACATAAGATAGAGGCTATTTTACAGCACAGCCCTCTGGCCGACCTTCACACAGTAACATGTGCTGTGCTTATATTCCAGCCGCTCCGGATCACCGGCCCGACACTTTCCCAACCAATTAAGAGACTGCGCCGATAAATCATGACAAAGGTCCTGCCGGTTATATCCTTCCAAGCAGAAACAGTAATAACACATAGTGAGAAAGCTAAGAGGTCACCATGAGGGAGGGGGTTCGTCACCGGAGGAATAGCATCTCTTAAATAATATGCAGTAAGGAAAAGAAGGTGCTAAGGGGCGTGACCAAAACTCTGGAGGCGAGGATTATTATAGACTGGCGCTTATGTAAGTTATAAAGCTGAATAACTGTACAGAGAACACTTCTGCAGCTGATTGATGTAATTTGAGTTTCAATTTGTCACCATTTTCAAGATGTCGGATTGCTATCATTTATTTGTAGTCAGATGGTATAAACCCATCCTGTCTCAGTCTCTGCTGAGGGGTTGTTACAGTTGTATCCAGTCTAGACACAAATCTCTCTGCTGTCTTCATAGTTTGAGGCAATGTATTAATGCAGGCGAAATGGTAAAAGCTTCTGAGCTGACAGAACTGGATGCAAGTGTAATTGAATTGTGTGTGGCCCCAGAGATCACTGGGACCCTCGCTGCCCCCGGCAGCCGAGTTTCCTCAGCAGTGGCTACATTTTCAGCCACATCCGCTTCCTCGGGAAATGGATCCAGTTGATTATGGTGTTGAAGCAGGGAGCAGTGAGCTCCCTGCTGCTCCATTCCCCCTGGCATCATCGCTCCCGCTGTGCCTAGCTACCAGACAAATCAGAGCAGATCTACAGTGAGATATCTGCCCTGTTCATCATTGGAACATGGGCTAGGTGAGTATTCATTTTGGAGACATTAAAAGGAGCACCATATTGTGTTGGGGGCCCATTAAGGCACAATAATGTTTTGGCATTATACTGTTTGGGGGACACATAAGGGATCACCATATTAATGGTGTGATGGGGTGGAGATTAGCATTGCTAGGAGGTGTGGCTTAGCAATGCAACATGCCCCCCCCCTCCCCCAAACATAGCTTTGCATGGGGCCCCAGAAATACCTAATCTGTTCCTGGCTGTGAGAACATCTAGGTCAGAACAGGTTTTCAGCCATATACTGTATCCCCCCTTTAAGGAAACAGTTCCTGTAAAGCTTGGTCATCATGTCCTAGTCTCTCTCCCTTCCCCCCCCCCAAAAAAAAGTCAGCGGGGACAGCACATATTGTAGATTATAGTGTATTATCTCCATCTGTCTCAGACATATTCTCAGTTTTGCAGAATGAAAAGTTCGGGTTACTCCTCATCACCCCTGTGACAGTATCCTACCGCTCCCCCCTCACTCGGTGTTATTTACATACAGATGAGAGACATGGTTTAAAGGATAATTAATGTCATCTCCTCCAAAAAATGAATTAGTGTCATATTTAATCAAAGTGGTTTCCATAGCAACTGCAGCAGACGCTCTCGCGGGACTCGGGCGACATGCGATTCTAGAGCTTTTTGTGTCTCCACATCTCTGGTCTTGATCTGCTCAGGATCCTTCACCCATTCTGTTAATTAGGCACAATGGACGCCCCAGTCACTGACTGCTCCCCTCCTATTCACGGCAGGTTCCAAATAATCTTACATCATTTTATTTGGGGCTGAGACAGATTTGGGACATTGGGACAGTCTATGACATATACAGCATTTTGCTGATTTCTTCTGTGGGACAGATTTATCAAAACTATAAAAAAAAAATAAAACTATTGTTGTTGCCTATGGAAGCCAATCACAGCACAGCGTTCATTTTACCGGAGCAATTTAAGAAATGAAACTTGGGCTCTGATTGGTTTCTAAGGTAAAAAAAAAAAGTTTTTCTTTTTGACAGCTTTGATAAATGAAGTTCACTTAGCATGTTTCAATTTTCAAGGTTTCTGCTTGCTGCCATTGAATAAGATCAATCTTACTTACACCCTAAAAATACTTTTCACAGCTGAGGTTTGGTTACATTTGTATCTAGACAATCCTTTTATAGCTTAAGGGCTCATGCACACGAACGTGTGCTGGCCGTGCCCGTGCTGCGGGCCGCATACGGCGGGTCCGCAATAAACGGCACCGGCCGTGTGCAGCCCACATCACGGACCCATTCACTTCAATGGGTCCGCGATCCGGGAGATGCGGAGCGGAGGCACGGATCGGAACACCACGGAAACACTACGGTGTGCTTCCGTGGTGTATCTGGCCGTGCCTCCGCACTGCAAAAAAGTAGCACAAGCACTACTTTTTTGCGGTGCGGACCCTTGGATGCGGATCGTGGACCCCATTGAAGTGAATGGGTCCACGATCCGTATGCGGTGACCTCACGGTCAGTGCCTGTACATTGCGGACTGCAGTTTGCGGCCCGCAGCACGGGCACGGCCGGCACACGTTCGTGTGCATGAGGCCTAAAGAAGAACTCCCGCAAAAATTTTTATTCTCTGACCTGTTAGAAAGGTGCATGATATAATCTGTAGTGATTGTCATTTTCTTATCAGTGATAAAAGTGTGAGAAAAAAACCTCTCTTCTTATTGTAGCTGGGTCATGTGACCAACTCCCTGACCTCCAACTGACCCAGGACAGAAAGACAGTAACTGCTCTATTCATTCCTATGGGAGCCTCACTTTCAGTCTCATAGGAATACATAGAGAATTAGACTTCCTGTCCACACATAAGTCTATGTGTGAGTTGGTGGGTCTAATTGCTGGTCACATGACACAGATAAGAAACTTCAGGATGATATAAGTCAAAAATTCAGACACTGGTAAGAAAATGACATGCACTACAGATTATATTATGTACATTTCTAGCAGGACATGGAATAAAATGTTTGTCGGGAGTTCTTCTTTAAACAGGACCTGTCACTGGGGTCGAGCGAATTGCGCTTTGGATCCAAGATCCGAACTTGATTATTTTCCCAGCTTCATTTTAATGCTGTACAGAGACCTGTATCAGTTCTCTGTACAGCAGCCGTTACTGAAGCCGAGTTCGGATTCCTGTTTTAAAATGTTTTTAAAGTTGTAGAATCGAAAGCCAAAGTTCTTCACCGAAGTCTAGTGAGACTTCAAACTAAATGAATTTTGCCTCTGCGCAGCCCATACTTATTAATGCTGTACGGAGACCTGGGGAACACATCAACTTTGGAACCTGGATCGGAAGCAAGATTCGCTCACCCCTATCTCTCACCTCTTCTGACATCTCAGTTTTAGTAACTACTTGTAATAACAAGTCTGGAGCATCTATTCTTGTAACTGTATGTTGTGCAATATAACTTCTAGTAGAAATAATAGGAATGGCACAACATAGAGCCATAAGAATAGATGCTCCAGAATTGTTATTACATGGGGAATACAAGTAGTTACTAAAACAGACATGTCAGGAGAGGTGACGGGACTCCAGACTGATATATTCTACCTGCAGTGATACATTGTAGCAACTATCAGGACAGGTGAGACAATGTTGCTGATGTGTTTAGCTTGCATAGAATTGTCTACATTTATATATTGTAACAAACCCTCAGCTGTGTAATCAGAACTTCAAACTAATTTGATGCCGCCTATTCATTGACAGCAAGCAGAGATATACAAAATGGTGAAAAACACATGGGGCAGACTATAGATGGTGTTAACCTAGACAGGTTGTCTAGACCTGCACCAAATTTATCACAGGGGCACAGGCTGGATGATAAATTTGGTGCAGGGATAAATTCCATACAAACTATTGGTTGGCTTAGGTCTTATTCACATGTTTGTGTTCGGTCAGTGATTTCCAGCAGTAATTTTGAGCCAAGACCAGGCTAAACAGGTGCAGGTGTTTCCTTTAATGCCCCTTTCACACGAGCGGGAGACTCGCATGTCTCCCGCAACGCATCTACAAGGCTGGACTCCGGCACTGACTGGGATCGCATATAATGCTATGCGATCCCTGTCAGTGCCGAGTCCAGCCCTGTAGATGCGTGCGAAAGGGGCATAAAGCTTTTCTCTGTGTGACCCCCACTCCTGGTTTTGGCTCATAAGCACTGATGGAAATCACTGACCAAAACGTGATGTGTGAATCATGCCTTACTATGAGACAGGACGTTACGCCAGAATTGTGGCTCATCTTAGGCTATGCCCCTTATGCTAAACCCGGCCTATTTTCGAGTGAGTCAGAAAAAGTTATAGAGAGTCTAGTTTTCCAAATTGCGCCACTTTTTAGAAAGATATATCAGTAAATTTGGGCGATAGCATATTAGAAATTTGCAGAAGCTTACCATTGTACGAAATGGTGGATATGACCGATATCACTATTCCCTGACGGTTGTCTTTACAGTTCAGTTTCATTATGGAAATCCACTGTATGATGAGAAGTTTTACAATATTCTTTATGTATCAATCCCTCACAGTTTAAGATCTCTGCTTGCTGTAACCCAAAAGGACACCCTCATTGTTCACTTCCAGGGGCTCAGCTCATTACAAGTGAGAGATGTGAACTGTAATGACCCCTGGAATGTAAAATGTCCAGTGAAAACGTCAGTGTATTGAAAACTGGCAACTAAAATCGATGAAACTTATTAGATAATTGATGTTAATGCTGTGGGTGTATTCACCTAGTGTGCCAAACCCACAATATCACCGCAGCACATGATACTCCACCCTGAATGTGCTGCCTCTAAAAAACTCATTAATGATCCTGAAATGACGGCTTCTCTTCCTCCACAGGACCCAACCAACGGCTACTACAGCGTCAACACCTTCAAGGACCACCACTCCACCCCAACCATCTCCTTAACCAACTGCCAACCAGATATACGACCAGCAAACAAGCAGCGGGTGCCTACAGGCATGTCCTTCACCAACATCTATAGCACACTGAGCGGCCAGAACCGCCTATACGATTACAGTCAGCGCTTTGTCCTCGGCATGGGCAGCAGTTCCATCGAGCTTTGTGAACGTGAGTTCCAGAGGGGCTCAATGAGCGACAGCAGCTCCTTCCTGGACACTCAATGTGACAGCAGCGTCAGCAGCAGCGGGAAGCAAGATGGCTATGTTCAGTTCGACAAGTCCAGCAAAGCGTCTGCTTCCTCGTCCCACTACTCCCAGTCGTCCTCTCAAAACTCGGACCCAAGCCGGCCACTTCAGAGGAGAATGCAGACACATGTGTGACCATGGGCCTTATGTGAAATGCATTGGAGGTAGTAGGAGAAGGACGTTCAGCAGTGATTAAGGCTTATGAGAAGGACTTCAGACATTCTGAAGCCAGGATATAAGAGTTGTGTGGAGCCTCTCGAGATATTTATCTAGTTTTATATTTATATGAAAAAAAAGGAGAGAGGAGGATCTCCATACTGTACAAAGCACTTTGTTCTATGGAGTACAACAAGCCATGCTTCTATTCTTTAGGTGGGTGGGAATTAACTGTTTTATAGACTCTATCCCCGGAAAAACAAAAATGTCAAAAAAATGCCAAGCTTCCAGTCATATGTGGAGCTGCGGCACAACATGAAGCAGGAATCTAGCCATTAGTAAGCACAATGCTGATGATAAATGCGGATAATGGCAGGGTAGGAGAGGACACAGGGACCCTGGAGGGGGACGCCACCAGTTCATGTAGCCGTAAGCTGCCTATTCATGACAAGGGGAAAGTCCCAATCTATTCCATGTATCGCCCAGCATATATATATATAAAAATGCTACAATTAGTAGGTGATTAAACCTCTTATAAATGGCACCCATCCCCCCCCCCCCATTATGCCCTAGAACCTTGTAGGACAATTCCCCCACATCAGGGGATGTAGCTGTAGGAAACAATGGAGCAGATTTTGATATTTTTTTGTATTATCTTCTATAATTTTGTCATGGTTTATTTTAAAAAAAATATGAAAAAAAAAATCTCCAGTTTCAGGGACTGTAAGGACTGGAGTCATCGGTTCCCATTTTGTCTCTTCTCCACATCTATCGAGGACCCTTCACATGAGAGACATCACGCACTTATAATTTATATGATTATTTTATACTGTTCATACATTGTTTCTACTCATGATGAAGTGGTATAAACTGATCTGAGGGTGTTGATGGGTACCGCGATGGGTGCTGACCATGGCCCAGGTCACATTATCTCTGGATAAAAGCATTCCATGATGACCAGGGCACAAAATGTGGAATGGTAATGGAGTGTTATGTGTTATCCTTCAATAAAATAGGCAGTGTGTGTGTCATAGTGGGGTTGGCCATGTTTGTTGGATATCTATATATACATATCTTTTAATAAATCTTTGTCCGAGCACAGGACAGCCAGTCACTATTGTCACGCAGTCTGGGATGTACTTATTGCCGCAACAGCGGTGTTCAGTGATGTGATCGCAAGTCAATAAGAACAAAGACAAATACAACAACACAACCGTTATGTCATCATTCTATGTTCCTGGTTCAGTCACTTAGAAGCTTATTTACATGTATGTATCACAAAAGACCATTAATCCAGAAGGTCATAGAAAAGGCTAAAAAAATCATTTATAAGTAACCTTCATAAACATAGACACATTGGCCCAGATTTACTAATTGTAAAAATGATAGAAGCTCGGACAGGCTGCCTGGACCTGCACCAGCCTTATCACAGGCTGGAGAATAAATGTGGTGCAGGGACAGACTATGATGCCTATTGGTTGGCTTCATTTGAGACAGATTGTGTTGACATTAAATGGACCATCCAAGGTTCTGCCCCCGTTCCCACAAACCCCTTCCAACATTTTACTTAGGCCCCTTGTCAAGTATGTTGAAAAACGTGTGGAAACCCTAGATGTGCCAAATTGCACCATCTTGCACCACATTTTAGACAACTATTTGGCATACGTACATTAGTAAATCTGGGCCATTGTTTTCATCCGTGTTATCTCCGCTCCTTTGCAGTTACACCTGATGTTGCCCTTTGTGACAGATTGTCAGATTTTCTAGATTATTGTACACCAGAGTAAAGGAATTAAATGTACACGGTGTCACATTTCTTTTCTCCTTCAAGTGGTCTTTTTTAGAGTTTCCACAGGTTTAGGGCTCACGACCGTTATCCAGCTTTTCCGTGCATTGGGGACCGCAATTTATGGCCCCCAATGCATGGGCACCATCCGTGCAGCTGCTGTAGACGGATCCAGACCCATTCAACTTGATCATTCAGAAAGTCTTCACACCCTTACACTTTTACCTTCACACCCTTTCACATTTTGTTATGTCGCAGCCTTATGCTAAAATTAAAAAAAATCACGTTTTTCCCCATCAATCTACACTCAATACCCCATTTTTAGCAAGGAAAAACTAATGTTTTCCATGGAATTTAGCTCAGGGGGCCTCCAATTTAATCTGTGTGAGATGTTTCTATATCTTGTTTGGAGTCACTTGTGGTAAATTCAGTTTATTATTAGAGATGAGCGAACGTGCTCGTAACGAGCACTGTACCGCTCGGCTCCCCTGCGCTTGCATGGGCGCAGGCAGCCGCTTCCGTCCTCCTCACCCGACAGAAGCGGCTGACTGCGCCCATGCGAGCGTAGGGGAGCTGGGCGTTACAGTGCTCGTTATGAGCACGTTCGCTCATCTCTATTATATATGATTTGGAAAGACACAGACCCTTCTATATAAGGTCTTACAGCTTACAATGCATATCAGAGGAAAAATCAAGCCCTGAGGAAGAAAGAACTGCCTGTAGAGCTCAGAGACAGGATTGCATGAAGGCACAAAAAATTTCTGCTGCACTAAAAACTAGGTAATCGGGAAAAAGGACCTTGGTAAGGTTTGTTTTTTCACATGCATACACTCGAATAAATGAGTATCATACAGAAAACGGACAAGAATGTTGAATGCTGTGAGTTTCCTGGCACGGACTAATGATCTGTGATGAAAAACTATAGTGTGCATTGCACCATTTACTTTATTGTGTCTCTGTGCTTTGTGGTAGTACTCCAGAGAACAACATGGACAGAAATCACAGTCATCTGAATCAGGCCTAAATCTGGAATTACGATGGTCTAGCATCTGTTTATCTTTTTATCCTAAATATCCTGTAATCTTGCAAAAGTAGAATGAAATAGTGTAAAGATAACCTGAGGGTAAGGAATGTTCCAGACATTCATGATGAAGGCGTCCTCTCACCATGAGAGTTAATGGTCACTTGCCCCCACGCTTTCATTCTCCGCCTCGTTAACAATTTGCCTCTGGTTATAGCGAGCTCCGACCGGACTCATCTTAATGTTGTCTGGGAGATAAATGGCCTGAACTGGAGCTGCTGCAAAAATAGAAGATGCCTCCCCATCCCCTGGTGTCCCACTAGAAGACCATTATGAAATCATTGCTGACCTGCTCTGCACTCTGCACGACTACATACACCTCCCTCAGCCCAGTATACTAGGAAACATCAGTGCTTTCTGCAGTTACCATTACTGTAGGGTTTCCACAATGTAGGACTGTCTGTGATTTCTGTGATACCTATTTTCCCATACCACCAAATAGGTGTCACTCTCCATCTCCTACACAGACACATAGTCATGTGACTGCTAAGCTCTGGAAAATGTTAGAAAAAGATAAAGGAAATTAAAAAAAGATTCCTACATTTCTGTAGGAAATGACAGCCGTGGATAGCAGCAAGAGATCGAAAAGATGAGGAGTAGACCATGTACTCCAAACTAAAGAAACTAATCTTTCACTAGAAGGAGCTCAGTGCTTACAGATTTATACAGCTAATAGCTAATTCATTGTAGACATCTGAATGCAGTGAGCTCCCCCTAGTGGAGGCTGCAAGTAATCAGAATTTCATCATTCTACACTATGACCATGATAAGGGAAGAAAAGGAAGCAGTTCAGTGCTGGGCTCCCTCTGACCATGGGCCCCGAAAGCAATTGTGTTTCTATATGGTAGGTACTTACTGTGGGGTCAATGTGAGCTAACGCCAGACAGTCGTAGAAAATTGTACATTGTAGATAATCATCAGACAGACTATGGGCTATGGACACCATTGTGGCATTGTTTTATTATTGCAGTCTACTCATTTTGGGCTAATATAATTTTTTCAAATGTTCTTTATTATTTACATTTATTAATTGAAAGTGTATCTGCAGACTCTCAGTTTCCATTTAGCCCGAGTCCTCTAATCCAGCAGAGCCGTCTGCTCAGTCTTTAGCCCTGTTCTTTGAACTCTTGACAGCTCATAAATGCTCATTACAGTTCAATTCTTGTCACATTGATAAGAATATGGCTTACATAAATGTTTTTGAGCTTCAGGAGATCACAGATAAGGGATTCACATGAGCCGTCAGATGACAGGAATCAATGTAAACACAGAACCCTGCTGCTCTGCCAGTATTCAGATCACACCATTATTTTGATAAAGAAGCTGAAAAAGTTTAATAAACACAAATTGAAAAAAAATATTTTTAGCACAAAATAAGTGGAATGCAATAATTGAAAGAATTGCTCTTAAAGGTGTTCATAGCCTTTAGCTGGCGATACATTTTAGCAGTCATTTGGCTAACAATTGTACCTGCTGACCTCCCCCCTCCTCCATACACATGAATATTCAGAACAGCTGTGCTTGCCATGTATTCTGAATACACAGCTAAACACTTCTGGCAGTCAGGGCCATATTTACAACAAGGCACATAAGGGCACGCGCTTAAGGCATCAGGGAGAAGAGGGCATAGCATTTCACATGATTTACAGTATGTTGATTCTTTTACATTATTGCTGCTTCTAGTGTCTCCTTATCATCTTAACTTTTGTTTATTGTAGCTACAAGAAGTGTTAACCCTCCTACTGCTTGCCTACAGTTAAAGGGTTTCTGTCACCAGAAATCACCCTATTAAACCAAGTGTCATTTGCAATGAGCAAATGACACTTGATGACAGTAATGTTAGTGTCATATTTCTGGGTCCAGCAGTTTAGCCAAAAAATAGGTTTTTATAATATGCAAATGACCTCCCCTAGGTGCAGTAGGCGTGAACCTGCACCTAGGAGAGGCCGTAATAACGCCTCTTACCACGCCTCCGTAGCGCTGATTGACAGGGCCGGGCATCCAGCTCTTTCGGCTCCCGGCCCTGTACGATCCCGAAATCCCGTGCCTGCGCACTGCGGTAGTACATCCGCGCACGCGCGCTGAGAGCCGGCGGCCGCCCGGGTCCCGGCTCCTTCATGCGCGGATGTACTACCGCAGTGCGCAGGCGCGGGATTTCGGGATCGTACAGGGCCGGGAGCCGAAAGCTGGCTGCCCGGCCCTGTCAATCAGCGCTACGGAGGCGTGGTAATAGGCGTTATTACGGCCTCTCCTAGGTGCAGGTTCATGCCTACTGCACCTAGGGGAGGTCATTTGCATATTATAAAAACCTATTTTTTGGCTAAACTGCTGGACCCAGAAATATGACACTAACATTACTGTCATCAAGTGTCACTTGGTTTAATAGGGTGATTTCTGGTGACAGAAACCCTTTAATGTAATAGTAAGGAAGGCAGCATAAAGCTATGGTCCCCTGACCTCTAGGTACAATAAGCAAAAGTAAGTGATAAGGAGACATCAGAGCAGTCATATGAGGAGAAAGATGAAGCCAGTATCCACCAGGGGACAAAAATTTATCAACTGTTTTCTCCAGAATTTTCACCATAAAGAATACATCACACCAGAAATTAGTTATAAATGTAAAAGTGGGCGGGGCTATCAAACCGGTACATATTATGCCTCATTTATCATCCTCTTATGTGCGGAAATGGCTCAAATTGTTGCAGACAATTAAGCAAGCTTATGTGGTGATGTTTTGTGCAAAAAGACGCACTTATGGCTGCTTCAAACGTTGCTGAAATGGAGCATTTTGGTTTAAAAAAAGTCACATTTTAGTGCTATTGGCCTTAAAATGTCACAAATCAAGGGAAATAGGCACATAATCATGTTTATATATTTTTTTAAAACTCACATTTTAAAAGTGGTTTACACCTTTTGATATAAAAGGTGAAACAAATCACCACTTTTGATTTGTAATGTTAGTATTTTTTGGCACAAATAACGCCATTATCCATAACTGGATCAACAACCCTTCTCTAGTATCTATGACCTGTAATAATATTACACTCCAGAAATACATCCAGGCCCCTCTTGAACTCTTTTAGTGAACTCACCATCACCACCTTCTCAGGGAGAGAGTTCCATAGTCTTATTGCTCTTACCGTAAAGAATCCTCTTCTATGTTTGTGTACAAACCTTCTTTCCTCCAGACGCAGAGGATGTCCCCTCGTCACAGTCCGGGGGATAAATAGATGATGGGAGAGATCTCTGTACTGACCCCTGATATATTTATACATAGTTATTAGATCTCCCCTTAGTCGTCTTTTTTCTAAAGGGAATAACCTCAATTTTTATAATTTTTCTGGGTCCTGTAGTCCACCCATTCCAGTTATTACTTTAGTTGCCCTCCTCTGACCCCTCTCCAGCTCTGCTATGTCTGCCTTGTTCACAGAAGCCCAGAACTGTACACAGTACTCCATGTGTGGTCTGACTAGTGATTTATAAAGTGGCAGGACTATGTTCTCATCACAGGTATCTATGCCTCTTTTGATGCAACCCATTCTCTTATTGGCCTTGGTAGCAGTTGCCTGACACTGGTTTCTACAGGTTAGTTTGCTGTTCAGTAAAATTTCTAGGCCATTTTCCATGTCAGTGTTACCCAGTGGTTTACTATTTAGTATGTACTGGTGACTTGCATTATTCCTTTCCATATGCATAACCTTTCATTTGTGAGTGTTAAACCTCATCTGCCCATTTCTCTGCCCAAGCCTCCAGTCTATCCAGATCCATCTGTAGCAGTGCACTGTCCTCTTCTGTGTTAATTACTTTACACAGTTTAGTGTCATCTGCAAAAATTGATATTTTACTGTGCAAGCCTTCTACAAGATCATTAATAAATAGATTGAAGAGAATAGGGCCCAATACTGACCCCTGTGGTACCCGACTAGTGAAAGTGACCCAATCTGAGTATGTACCGTTAATAACCATCTTCTGTTTTCTATCACTGAGCCAGTTACTTACCCACTTACACACATTTCCCCCCAGTCCAAGCATTCTCATTTTATTCACCTTTTATGTGGTACAGTGTCAAATGCTTTGGAGAAGTCCAGATATAAGACATTCATTGATTCGCTGTGGTCAAGTCTAGAACTTACCTCCTCATAGAAACTGATTAAATTAGTTTGACATGACCGATCCCTCATGAAGCCATGCTGATATGACATTATTTGCTTATTTTCATTGAGGTACTCCAAGATAGCATCTCTTAGAAAACCTTCTAACAGTTTACCCACAACAGATGTTAAACTTACCGACCTATAGTTTCCGGGCTCTGTTTTTGGAAATTTTTGAATATTGGCACCACATTTGCTATGTGCCAATCCTATGGAAAACTCCCTGTCAACTCCAGGCAGGAGCACCAACATTAGGGTGTGCCCTGAGGGGAAAAAGGGTGCACTCTCGGGTCACTGCCTTGGCCCAAGGGTGCATCGGTGGGAGGATAGCCACTGTGAATGATTATCAGCAGCCAGAGCCATCAGCCCTTCCTCCGCTTCCACTCCTCTTAGAGCACTAATAATTTTCCCAAATTACCAAAGGTGTGTAATTTCTCTGCAATGCCCAGAGCAGGTCCAGACTGACTGGCCCATCAGATTACAGGAGGATTCTCCCAAGGGACCAAGCTGTGACACAATAATAACAGGAATAAAGCAGGACCCCTAAGCAGAAGACAATCTCAACTGAAGTGGACCCTAAAACCAATATCCAGAATTACAAGTATCCTATTAGCTCTGGATAATAATTATTGTGTGTGCAATGTTAACAAAAGTATCTAAAAGCAGACAGGTACATGTCCTTTCGGGTACATTCACACAATCGTATTTACGGGTCCGCATCCGCTCTCTGTTTTTGCGGAATGGATGCTGACCTATTTCAATGACATCGTGTGCTGTCCATACCCGTACTTCTGTTCCACGGCCCCTCAAAAAAGATAGAGCATGTCCTATTCTTGCCCGCAATTGCGGCCAACAATAGGCATTTCTATCGTAGGCCTGGACGTGTTTGTTTCGTATTTTGCTGGTATCTGTGTTTAGCGGACCGCTTATGCACAGAAAGTGGGCCCTCTGAATAATAAGAACCTAAAAATGATTTATGTAATGAATATAGCTCTGCTCCCGTCCCCCTTCCCCAATTTATCTGAGCATTATGAGGCTCTCAAAAAAAAAACTACAGTTAACAAAAACAAAATCCCAGGCTGGGAGATTTTGTAGCTGCACTGCCGCAAAGCATTATGGTCTTATCTCTGCAGCTTTATATAGAAATGATTACGCCGAGGGCTGAGTCACCCTTTAATTCACAGTCTGGTGCAGCCTTGGGAGGAGGGGCAGCTAGAACCAGGAGCATCACCACCATTTTACTCATCAGCGTTAATTATAGAATTAACAGTAAATTGATGTTTTAACCTTTCTGCTCAGAATTGAAGCTCAGACTCCATTTAATATTTGCATCGTGGGCCAACCTTGTGACTTCCAGCTCCGGTAGAAGGTGACTTCTCTGGCCAACAATGAGGTTAACTGGGTTTTAATAATGCGCGAATTACACATTAATGACCTTATTGCAGCCTTAATGAAATCCATTCCTGCTGCATCAGGGTCAATTAAAAGTCTATTCTGGGAAACACTGCTGAGAGGAGAGCGGGAAGTTCAATCATACCTGTGAATATTTAGAGATCAACTGCAAAATTAGGACGAAGTGCCGCAACGAGTGCTGTCTCCACAGAAAGACCCGAAACCAATTATATGAAAATTCAATAATGTAGCATTGTAGCATCCAACTAGACACTGCTGGTGGCCAGAAAGTGGACATTTGATAGGAATTTAAGTTAACCTATTTCTTATGTTTTGCACTGTTTTGCCTTTACTGTGGCTTTAACGTGTATTGCTGAAGCTGAGAACATGGCTGTTAACCAGGACCCTCAGAGGGCAGAGCTAAGGCCTTTGGCTGACCTCTCCTTGTTCTCTTAGTTCAGTTTATGTTGATGGAACAAGGGGGCGTTCATATTACTATAAGGGCTCATGCACACAGCCGTTGCTTGGCCGTTCCATGCATTGGGGACCACAATTTGCAGTCCTCCATGCGCGGTTTCCTCAGACAGATGTAGACTGATTCAACTGGAATGGGTCCATGATCTGTCCGCACTGCAAAAGTATAGAACATATTCTATTTCTTTGCGACGCGGAAGCACAGACAGAAAACCATGGATGCACACCATAGTGCATCCGTTCCGTGTCTCTCCTTCGCACCGCACCTTCCGGATTGTGGACTCATTCCAGTGAATTGGTCCACATCCGTGATGCAATAGACAAACGGCATGGAACCGTATATTGTGGACCCGTTTGCGTCATCAAGGACATCCCACTATCTATCGGCCAGGAGATTCCACACTGGGTGCACCTAATGTGGCCTGCAGACCCCTCGTCACTGTGCCAGCCCTGGGAGTGAGAGAGGAGAACCTTTGCACTGTGACTACCATGACAACTACCACACCTCTCTTCCCCTTCATACTCACTCTGGGCTCCAGATGCTGCATTATCAGAAATCCTAAATGTAAACTTCAGTTTATAACCATAATGCAACCATAATCCTTTATTGACATCCTGGCTGCTTTGGCTATGGCACCAACATCCCCCATTCTAAAGGCCTCAGCATATATTACAAACAGGATCCAGGGCCAGCACCAGAGTCACCACAAGAGACCCCTATTACCAGTCTGTCAGTTAAATTTCTGGCACTCTGGCACTGGGCCCTTATTGTCAGTGTCGGACTGGGGTGCCTAGGGCTCACCATTAAAATACATTCTGGGAGCCCATTGTACAGCTGCATACAAATATTACCTGAGCCGCATTCGTAAGTCCCTAAAACTGTGGCAAACACATTATTTTCAGTAGTAGCCTGTCACCTAGCCTGTGCCTAGACCGTTCTGTCCTGTAGCCCCTGGAAGTATCCTATTGAGTGGCTCTTGCCTTGAACACATGCTCACATAGCGGCAGGCAGCAATTCTCATGATGACCCATCACCTACTGTATAATTAGGCAGTATATCATTCACTTAGAAATGTGAAGGGGTTGGGCAAGAACGGATGGAGGAGAAGGAGTGGGGAGCCAGCGCTGGAAAGCAGGTAAGCTTTTCTTTTACAGGTCCAGCCAAGTGGGGAAGTTGCCAATAGGAAGCAATGATGGTAGTAGTAGTACTCCCTGCCTGTCTCTAAATATACTTTGCAGTCTCTCAAAAAAAAAAACCACAACCATGCAAATCCGTTCTCATTAACTCTTTCTGCGTTTCCCAGTTGCAGGGTGCAGATCGTAGATCTAGATAGCCAGTCCATCTCAAAGTGTGGTGGGTGCAGAAGCAATACATCCTTTCCACAGCAGTAAAGTCTTGCTGTGTGGTACCTTACTGTGTGAATCCAGCACTGCCTTAAAGGGGTATTCCCATCTCACAAATGTAGTTTGTATAGTTAGATATAGCCATACCAGTATTATTACTAATAGAATGTATTTATATAAAATGTACCGTTTAGAAGATTTGCCTATTTGTATATCCATTGTCCCACACACATCAGTCAGGCTGTTGCCCCTAGTTACGGCCACCGTGGCCATGTAGTAGTGGTGGCCGGCTTGCTCTTGTTCAAACCCGCTGTGAGGTAACTGCTGTATTGTGAACGCACATTGCATGAGCATGCGGAGACACATCTTAGGGCTTAGGCATTTCTGTCTTCGCTTCCAAAACGCAGAGAAACGCATCCTGTTCCAAGATCAATTCATCTCTATGGAGCAGTTTATAAAGTCCGTTTATAAAGTCTGCTTTTTGGACGGATCCTGACCATTGCATTTTGGACTGGTAGCGTCCAAAACGCAGATGTGAAAGTACCTTAAGATGTGTCTCCGCATGCTCATGCAATGTGCGTTCACATTACAGCAGTTACCTCAGAGCACATTGGGAACAAGAGCTGCGGTGGCTGTAACCAGGGGCAACGGCCAGACTGATGTGTGTAGGACAATGGATATACAAATTGGCAAATCTTCTAAACGGTACATTTTATATAAATACATTCTATTAGTAATAATACTGGTATGGCTATATCTAACTATACAAACTACATTTGTGAGATGGGAATACCCCTTTAATGACTCTAAACCTTCTATGAATGTCTGTTCTATTCTCTCAGTTAAGTTGTTCCTTGGCAACTTTTCAGTATAGGAAATGGAGTTTCCCGCATAAGACTTCTCTTTGGGCCTACTTGGCAGCAGCTCACACATGTAGGTCTTGCTTCTAGCTCTGCTCTACCTCAGTTATTTGATCAGGTATTTCCATCAGTGATTGTGAGCCAAAACCAGAAGTGAAGCCCTACACTGAGATTAGGTGTAATGGAAAGATCTGCACCTGTTCTGTGTTTTTGACCCGCACCCGATTTTGGTTCACAAAAACTGATGGAAATAACTGACCAAATAACTGACGTATGAACTTGGCCTAAGGCCCCATTCACACGACCGTATGAATGGGGCCGTATCTATCCGCAAAAATGCGTGAATAGATGCGGCCCCATTTACCTCTATGGGGCCGGGAGCTAGCTCCATGCCACGGCTCTTTTGAAGCATGTCCTATACTTGTCCGTGCACACAGACAAGTATAGGCATTTTCAATGGGGCCGCACGGCGTGCGTTCCGAGCGCTGCGGACCCGCAAATATACGGTCGTGTGAATGGGGCCTAAGGCTCACTACTGGCCAGGCGGCAGAACCAGCCCATCACCCTGGATATTATATTTTATTACATTTAAAAGGGTTTTTCTGAGATTTTAATACTGATGAACAATCTTCTGGATGGGTCATCGGTATTTGATCGTGGGGGCCTGACACCCAGCACCCTCACCGATCAGCTGTTTGAGAAGGCATACGCGTTCACAGGAGTGCCAAAGCCTTCTCAAATAGCTGATTGGTGAAGGTCCCAGATGTCGACCCCCACCAATCACATACTGATGACCTTTCTAGAGTTTTAAAATCTTTAACTTTTGAAAAACAATTAACTTTTAGCATTGATCATCTGGGTTATTAAACAGTTTCTGTCCTGTAAACGTCCGGATGGACGGGGTACCATGCGCCACTGCAGTCAATGACTTGTTTCTAAGTGTATGTCTATGCTGGGTCACTTGCTAAGAGAGTAAAAGAGAATGATTGCACCCCTTGGCCTAAATGAGAGTATTGTACAGGTTATCTGTAAAGGAAATCGGGGAGAACTTTCTACTCTTTACACCCCCTATACAGTACACATCTTTAGGAAAGCTGCCTACATGACGTGTATGATTAGAGTTGTGCCTATATCTGTCACCACATGTATTTATGAACTGCTGAAATCCATCTGTTACCCCTGGAACCTGCCTCATCATTTCATGCAACAACACCTGCATCACTGACGAATTGTATTGTCTGCCACCATTCAGGACCTCTTGCACCCCAAAACCCACCTACACCAAGGGCACCCCTCCTAATACCAGACATGAGCCCCAAAACCAGGGTGTGCCCTGAGGGGAAAAAGGGATGTTCCCCTCCAATCACTGCACTGCCCAGAGAGAGAAGACTGCCACTGTGAATCAGGGGCGTAACTACCATAGCGTCAGACCATGCGACTGCTATGGGGCCCAGGGCAAGAGGGGGCCCAGTCTTCGTTGGGATTATCTCCTCTTCTACTGGAGGTGAAAACTTAGCCAGGACTCTACCCTCTAAAGGAGCAACTTTTAGCAAACGAGGCAGTAGAAAAAATGGCCCAAGGGTCACTGACAAGGGTTCTGGCAGAAACTCTTCTGTCCTGTGTGAGGGGCCTGGTTTTATCCTTGCTATGGGGCCGTCACTTCTCTATGTACGCCACTGCTGTGGATACTATTACTCCTATCATTGCTACCACCAGCACTATCGCCCTCCTCCTCTCCAGAGTGGGCTTACTGCATAGGTAGAGGAGAAGTATGTTTTATTTGAACGGGTCCAGCAGGCTGTGCTTGAAAGTGCACAATCCCTTTAATGCTCCCATCTTCCTTTCGTCAGCGATCCTATATTAGGACACTGCCGCTTACTATACCCAGTTATAAGATGCATTGTACCTGTCTGACCTGTGATACCAATGACCCAGAGACTTTTGTGCTGTAAACTTCTATGGCACCAGTGATTATTTAACGTTAAAATGATTAATTTCTGCTGGAAACTGGATCATGGGGGTCTGAGACACTCAAGTTATACCAGCAGCAATTAAGAAATATTCCCTTACACAGAAGAAACGGTTTATTGGATTTCATAGTAATATTTGCTTTCATCAGTAGGATATTGGCGCCACCAAGTGGCGATAACCTGTATGACAAGACTTTATGCTGTGTGACAATAGCTAAACTATGTGCCACAAAGGTTTTACAGTACCAGCAAGGTGGACGAGAATTTAAGAAATCTTATCCATGCATTGCGAAAAAGTGCATGAAATTTACCTACAGTATAATTTTAAACCTTGGAATTGATGGACTTTTGTCTTTTTCCAACCTTAACAACTATGTAACTATGTAAAATAACATGTCAATTTATGCTGCGGATATACACAGGATTTCATCCTTGCAATGTACAGTACATGGTGGAATCCAGCAAATCTGCAGCAAACACTGTAACCTGCAGTGGCATTTCTGCTGTAGAATTCTCTCCTGCGTGGCTATACCTTTAATATTGCACGCTGGCAACAAACATGACTCTACTGGCTTTAACCCCTTCAGGACCAAGCCATTGACATTCATGACAAGTGGAAAATTTGAGTCTATATATTTCACCTTTATTTATAAAAAAAGAAAGAAAAATTTACTGAAAATGTGGAACAATTTGTAATTTTCAAAATGTCAATTTGCCTGCTTTTAAGACAGATAGTGATACCTAATAAAATAGTTATTACTTTACATTTCCCCACTACTGCTACTTTGTGTTTGCATAATTTTGTAAATGTTTATATTTATTTTTTGGATGTTAAATGGATTAGAATTTTAGCTCAACATTTTAAAGAAAATTTCCAACCCCCCCCCCCCCCCTTAAAGGAACAATTAAGGTATGAAGTCACTTTGTGGGGCTTACAGAAACCACCCATATTAGAAAGTACACCGGTCAAGTTATTCAAATATGATTTTACAACCCTGTTAACCCTTTAGGTGTTCCACAAGAATTAAAGGAAAATAGAGGAGAAATTTCTAAATTTCACTTCTTTTTGCAGATTTTCCATTTCAATCCATTTTTCCCTTTAAGGCAGCAAGGGTTAAAAACCAACAAAACTGATTCTGGGGTTTATAGAAACATCCCATATGTGGTTGTAAACTGCTGTATCGGCACACGACGGCGCAGAAGGGAAGGAGCAACATATGGATTTTGGAGGACAGATTTCACTGGGATAATTTTAAGTTGCCATGTTGCACCCCTACAGTAGAAACTCCCAAAAGTGACAGTTTTATTGGTACTATTTTGGGGTACATATGATTCTTGATAGCTCGATATTATGCTTTTTTTTTAGGCAAAGTAACCAAAAATGGCTGATCTGGCACTATATTTTTGTTGTTCTCTGCATACAAATACACAACATATGCAGATAGCCTAAGGATATATTCACACAACCCGCATCACAAAAAATAAATTTTGCCAAAATTTTCAAAGGTTGTGGATCAGGGCCATAGAGACGAGTAGGCAAGGGTAGTCGCCCACCTGAGGCACCACCTTGCTACCTTTGATGGGGCGCAAAATCACGGCTGATTTTCCCGTTGCTCAGCCTCATAGGCTGGAAGCCTATGAGGCAGTAGACAGACACAAGAGGTAGTGATGACATGACATCACCGTGATCTCCTGCGCCGGGTCTCACATGATCACATCATCGCAGAAGACCTAGCGCACTAGCAGTGATGTCATCAGGACACGGTAACACAGGCTACTGCTCAGGCTGTGACCTGCATCGCAGAAACTGGTGGGGGAATGGGAGTGAGGTAAGTTTTTTTTTTTGTTTGTTTGATTTTCACACTAGGTCATCATTACTGGGAGGAGCAAGGAGGGGAGGGAGAAACATTATTTATACAAGGCACTACAGAGTGGGGCACCAAGGAGTATTATATACAACTGGCACTAAAAAGAAGGTCATTATCTACTGCTGGCACCAAGGGGGGTATTATATAAAACTGGCACTTAAAAGGTGGTCATCATCTACTACAGGCAACAAGGAGGGGGAGCATTATATACAACTGGCACTAAAACAGGGGTCATCCTCTACTGGGGGCACCAAGGGGAGAAACATTATATATACCTGGCACTAAAGAGGGGGCATTATCAGTGGCGTAGCTATAGGGGTCGCAGCAGTTGCGACCGGGCCCCTAAGCAAGGGGGGCCCAGAGGGAGATGGCGGGGCAGAGGGAGATGAGCGCTTCCATTGTGGAAGCGCTCATCTCCATATTCATCTGTATACAGATGCCTGTGCTTCGGGGCAGGGGAGGGAGCGGCGTCTCCCTTCCCCATTCATCTGATAGGCTGCAGGCCCATGCACGGGACACAGGCCGGAAGAGGCCTACATCGCATCGCTGATGGAGGTAAGTATAAGTGTTTATTTTGTTTTGTATGATGCCAACGGACCGGAGCTCTTTTTAATGGGGGCACTGGGGCCTTTCTTACTGGCACATGGGGGCATTTTTTGACTGGCACCATGGGGGTATTTCTTGGCACATGGGGCACTGGAGGCATTTCTTGGCACATGGGGGCATTTCTTACTGGCACGTGGGGGCACTTGGGGGCATTTCTTATTTGCACATGATTTGGGGGCATCTATGGAGGTGGAACACTTTTTACTGGCACATTATTGGGGGGGGATTTTGGGGGCATTTCTGGCACATTATTGAGGGCACTTCTTAATGACACATTATTGGGGGTTCTTCTTACTGGCACATTATTGGGGGGCACTATGGGGGCATCTACTGAGGCCACAAAGAAGGGGCGTTTTATACTGGGACACATTATGGCGGGTACTATGGGCATCTACGGGGGGCACTATTTAGGGATATTTTATACTGGCACATTATCGGGGCACTATGGGGACATTAGCTCAACTGGGGGCATTAAAAGGGTTTTTTTTGTACTGTCACATTATAAGGAGAATTATTACTACTGGGGTTCTCTGGGGAACATGATTACTAGTATGGGCACTATGGAAGCATTATTACTTCTGGGGCACAGTGGGGACATTAGTACTGTTGGGGGCACTATTACTAACAAGTGCACTCTGGCAGAGAATTATTAGTTGGGACTTTCGGGGCACTATTACTGTGGGGGGCACCTGGCACAGTATCAGCGCAGTTATTTCTGGGGACGTTATGTTTACACTATTACGGGACACTATTTGCTGGGCGCAGTTATTTTCGGACACTGTGTGCCAATAATTATTGAAGGGCACTATCTGTGTGTTACTAGTGGCACAGTACTGGGGGTGGTAGGATGATTTGTCCAGAAGATGGGAGGATGATGGAAAAGTAGTAAACTAAGATTTTCTTTCTGTCAAACTGCAGAGATGAGAAATGGCTGAAAAATGGCGTCTGGTCTGAAAGGAGAAGATGAGGAAAGAGAAGATCTACATCAGAGGAGACGTCACTGGATGTAAGAGGTATGGGGGCGCTGTATTATACTGGATGTAAGAGGTATGAGGCACCGTATTATACTGGATGTAAGAGGTATGGGGCGCTGTATTATACTGGATGTAAGAGGTATGGGGTGTTGTATTATACTAGATGTAAGAGGTATGGGGCGCTGTATTATACTGAATGTAAGAGGTATGGGGCGCTGTATTATATAGATGAAGAGGTATGGGCGCTTTATTATACTGGATGTAAGAGGTATGGGGGCGCTGTATTTATACTGGATGTAAGAGGTATGGGTCTCTGTATTAATACTGAATGTAAGAGGTATGGGGCGCTGTATTATACTGAATATTATACTGAGTAAGAGGTATGGGGCGCTGTGATGTAAGAGGTATGGGTGTTGTATTATACTAGATGTAAGAGGTATGGGGTGTTGTTATACTAGATGTAAGAGGTATGGGGCGCTGTATTAACTGAATGTAAGAGGTATGGGGCGCTGGTATTATAACTGATGTAAGAGGTATGGGGAGTTGTATTATACATGTAAGAGGTATGGGGCGCTGTATTATACATGTATATGGGGCGCTGTATTATACTGGATTAAGAGGTATGGGGCTAGTATTATACTGGTAAGAGGTATAATGGGCGTATTATACTGGATGTAAGAGGTATGAGGCGCTGTATTATACTGGATGTAAGAGGTATGTGATTATACTGGATGTAAGAGGTAATTATACTGGATGTAAGAGTAATGGTGTGGGGTGTTATACTGGATGTAAGAGGTATGTATTATATAAGAGGATGGGGCGCTGATTATACTGGATGTAAGGTATGGTGTGTTTATTATACTGATGTAAGAGGTATGGGGCTGTATTATACTGATGTAAGAGGTATGGGGCGCTGTATTATACTGGATGTAAGAGTAGGGTGTTGTATTATACTGATGTAAGAGGTATGGGGTTGTAATACTGATGTAAGAGGTATGGGGCGCTGTATTATACAATATGGGGCTTTATTATACTGGAGTATGGGGTGTTGTTTTATTGGAGGCGCTGAAGTAAGAGGTATGGGCGCTGTATTATACTGAATGTAAGAGGTATGGGGTGCTGTATTATAACTAGATGTAAGAGGTATGGGCGCTGTATTATACTGGATGTAAGAGGTATGGGTGCTGTATTATACTATGTAAAGAGGTATGGGGCGCGTATATATGGATGTAAGAGGTATGGGGCTGCTGTATATACTGGAATGTGAGGTATGTGGGCGCTGTATTATACTGATGTAAGAGGTATCTGTATTATTGCTGTATTATTCTGGATGCTGGATTAACTGTATCTGTATTAAATGTTGTGTTTGCGGTCTGCAAATTGCGGATCCGCTTTTTTTTATGACATGTTGCGGATCCGCTGTAACAATGCCTATCCTTGTCCCCAAAACGGACAAAAATAGGACATTTTTTTTTGCAGGGCTACGGAACGGACATACGGATGCGGATAACACACAGTGTGCTGTCCCGCATTTTTTGCTGACCATTGAAGTGAATGGGTCCGCATCTGAGCCGCAAAATATGCAGATCAGAGGCTGCAAAAGCAACTGTCGTGTGAATGTAGCCTTACCCTGTATGTTCTGTAGTGATATACGTAATGTTAGGAAGGAAAGGGTTAGGGGGATTGCATGGGGGGGTTCAGTTTTGACTTGGCCAGCAGAATAGCTAGGGCACCAGCGCTGGAGGGAAGGGGGGGGGGCCAAGCTGAACTCTTGCACCAGGGCCCATGAGCCTTTAGCTACGCCCCTGGGCATTATCTACTGGAGGCATCAAGGGGGGAAGCATACTATATAACTGGCACTTAAAATGGGGTCATTGTCTACTGGGGTCACCAAGAGGGGGAGCATTATATGTAACTGGAACTAAAAAATAGGGTCATTATCTACTGGGGGCACCAAGGAGGGGGAGCATTATACATACCTGGCACTAAAAAGGTTGTCATTATCTACTAGTGTCTACTGGGGGGCAAAAGGGGGGGGCATTGTATATAACTGCCACTAAAAGGGGATCTTTATATATAACTGGCACTAAAGAAGAGGTCATCATCTACTAGGGGGCACAATAGGGGCAGCGTTTTATATCTACTGGTATTATGGCATTACACCAGTCTGGGAGCACTATTACTATGGGGCACTATCTGGATGTTATTTCTAAATGTATATTGTTTGTGGGCAAGGGGAGCACAGCTGACACAGTATTGGGAGTAGCAGCAGTGGTCTGTATAAATTTGGGGGCTGATTTGCAAAATCTATAACAGTCCCCAAGTGCCTAGTGTCTTCTTACTCTTATGTGGCAGAGGGGGCTGAACACCCCTGGCCAAAGAAGTCTGCCTGTGATGGGGAAAAAAAGAAAAGTGGACAACTGAAATCCATCCAAGTCAGTGGATCTGCCCCTGACTGCTTCTTTACAAATGAGTTTTAATCTCTTCATTAGGAAGTAATGTCACTTTAAATTGTTTTTTTTTTTTTTTTTTTGGCGGGGGGGTGCTGGGTACAATGTGACTTGTTGTGGATGGTATAGGTGTAGCATATTTTACCTGTTAATACTACAACTGCATTGAAAACTGTACCAAAACTATCTGTTTTTTTTCATAGAAAAGAGTTATGGGTTCTCTGAGATGGTGGAACACCTTATAAGCCATTGCTCTGCCAAGAGGAGCTACCTACGCAGCATATGCATAATCTGCACCTGGGGGAAGAGGTGGAATACGCCCCTTTCAAGGAACCCCGTGGATGATTTACTGCAAGTGTTTCCCTCAACTGAAGCCCATTGTTCCCACAAAGCCCAAAAAATCTGATGTCGAGACAAGCCACAAGCAACTAGAGATTCCAGAAGGCATTAAAGGGGTTATCCAAAAGTTAGGGCTCATGCACATGGCTGTAAATCAAGTAAATTGCGGATCAGCAAAACACGAATACTGGCCGAATGCATGACGCCATTTCTTTTATTACTCCTGCAGAAATGTCCTATCCTTGTCCATGAATATTTTTTTTTTGCAGGTCAAGCGGTACAAATTTTTTGCAGCCCCATTGAGATGAATGGGTCCGCATCCGGTAAGCAGGGGCGGTCTTGGGCACCATGCATCCTATGCATTTGCGTAGGGCCCCCAACGTCCAAGGGCCCCTCTTGTGCCGGTGCCCAAGACCGCCCGCCCAGCTGTCACTTACTGCATTTGACGGAATGCGTACGCATTAGTGTACATACATGTAATAAAATATGCGTATGAATTAGCGTGCAGATTTGAAAAAGGACACGCAAATTCCACCCAAGCATGCTTGCTCATCTCTAGTCCCAGTCTTTGATGTGTGGGGAGGCGTGTCATTGGGGGGCGTGTTATCAGAGGGCATGTCATCAGGGCGTGACACTTCGCTTAGGGCTACAGAAATGCCAAGACCGCCCCTGCCGGTAAGATCAGCATAAAAGCCAAAACTACAGCCATCTGTATGAGTTCTACGACAGATGGTGGAGAGCAAACTTACGGTACCTGGTGCCCAGGCTGGCTTTTCCTCTCCTTGCCATGCTGAGATCTGTCGAAGGAGGGGCACATGCCTGCTGCAGTCAATCACAGGCCTGCTCCTCTTGTGTCATGTGACCAGTTGTCGAGCAGGTCACCACCAAGTAGGACTATAACCCTCATCACCTCAGCCACCTTCCACATTGCCATCCTCTGGATCATCTTGCAGGATAACAGGCCGAACTGGATGGACAGATGTCTTTTTTCGGCCTATGTTACTATGTTAACACTCCCATCCTCTTTATGTCCCCACGTCTCCTCCTCCTGAAGGCCATGACATGAGTGGATGTTGAGATAAGCAAAATTAAATCATGCATAAATAGATAAAATCACGATAAAGCCAATCACGTGATCGAAAACAACTAATAGGAAGGTTCTATTCTCCCACTGGAAACAAAAAGGCTAAAACCATTGGCTCAGTGCTCACCATAGAAAAAAGCATTTGGCTCAGAAGGTACTGCAGCCACCCAAGAACATCAGTATGCATGAATCCAAACCGCGGGGTAAAATATCAATGAACATTCATTCATAACAATGAAATAATGCAAACCAGAGTCTGCTAATCACTGCTCTGAAAGGTTTAATTATCCATATTGCGATTAAGGCATGTCTGGATGAATGGACTCTTGCTTCAGATATTCATATCTACTTGTAATTTTTTATTCATTGGGTAATGCTTGTGGTTTATATTGTTTCATCACTATAAATGAATGTTGATTGATCTCCAGCTCCAGCTCTCCAGCTCTGCGGTCTGGATTCATTGAATGAATGGTTGTACTATAGGGGGAGCACTCAGCCAGTAGAGTATTAGCCTTTTTAATGCATAGGAGAAAAATACCTTCCTACTGGCTCTTTTATCCCGCGATTGGCTTTATAATGGTTTACACATATATAGTTGATTTTGCTTAGTTCAACATCCACTTATGGCAATAAATACAAAATAAAAATAAAGCTGTGTTGTTTTTTTTTGCTGGATCAGAAAATAGCTCGAAATCCCCTCAGCCAATAACATTGTGGCCAGTGGCCAACTGAAGCCAATTCCTTGTATCAGACCAGGACCATGACCAGTGCACTGTCGAGTCGTTCCCCCCCACACACACACACACACTCGGTACCCCACCCCCCTAAACCAATAAAGACATAACACTTAAGTGGATTTTATTGGCCACAGCAGCCATTTATTAATAACATAAATACAATAAATAACAACCAACCAAACCATGGCCTTAACCCTTAAAGGCCTTCCCTGAACCATAAACCACAACACGGGGACGGTCCTTGCAGCCCCGAAAACCAGACGGAATATCCGCCCGGACTCTCTGGTTAACTTAATTAACTCAGCTTACCTCTAGCTGATAAACCGCCAGCTCAGAGGCAGATCCAGCAACCATGAGCCACAACCGTAGGCAGACCCCCCGCCGTTTCCAACTCCTAAATTCAATACCTGGGGAGTCCAGAGCCCCCTTAGGCTCCCTCCACACCCTCCAGAGCCACCATATCCACCGACTCCAAGGACCCACCACCGCCCCGACTGCCATGACGAGCACGACTCCCCCGGCTGAACCAACCAACAAAACCACTTACACCACTAAGAGTCACTGCCACTCAAAAATTATAGGGAGGGTGGGTGGGAACTGCTGCACCTCTTCTTACTCACAAAATGGCCCCTCTTCCCGCCCTTGCTGCCCCTTATAAAACCTTAAAGGGGTATTCCCATCTCACAAATGTAGTTTGTATAGTTAGATATAGCCATACCAATATTATTACTAATAGAATGTAAGTACATAAAATGTACCGTTTAGAAGATTTGCCTATTTGTATTTCCATTGTCCCACACACATCAGTCAGGCCGTTGCCCCTAGTTACGACCACCGTGGCCATGCAGTAGTGGAGGCCGGCTTGCTCTTGTTCAAACCCGCTCTGAGGTAACTGCTGTATTGTGAACGCACATTACATGAACATCTGGAGACACATCTTAGGGTTGTAGTATTTTTATCTGCGCTTCCAAAACGCAGAGAAACGGATCCTGTTCCAAGATCAATTCATCTCTATGGAGCAGGATCCATTTATAAAGTCTGTGTTTTGGACAAGTAGCGTCCAAAACGCAGATGTGAAAGTACCCTAAGATGTGTCTCCGCATGTTCATGTAATGTGCTCTCACAATACAGCAGTTACCTCAGAGCAGGTTTGAACAAGAGCAAGCCGGCCACCACTACTACACGGCCACGGTGGTCGTAACTAGGGGCAACGGCCTGATTGATGTATGTGGGACAATGGATATACAAATAGGAAAATCTTCTAAACGATACATTTTATATAAATACATTCTATTAGTAATAATATTGGTATGGCTATATCTAACTATACAAACTACATTTGTGAGATGGGTATACCCCTTTAACCCCTCCCCTAACCGTCTACCTTCCCAACTCTTCCAATTAACCCCTTAGGTCCCAAATGTTCCACTCTCTCCAACCACAGGTCATACCAGGCCTCCCCTAGGCTTCCAGCCCACGGTCCAGCCTGTCCTTGACCAGTGCACTGTCGAGTCGTTTCTCCCCCCCCCCACTCGGTACCCCACCCCCCTAAACCAATAAAGACATAACACTTAAGTGGATTTTATTGGCCACAGCAGCCATTTATTAATAACATAAATACAATAAATAACAACCAACCAAACCATGACCTTAACCCACAAAGGCCTACCCTGAACCATAAACCACAACACGGGGAGGGTCCTTGGAGCCCCGAAAACCCGATGGAATATATGCCCGGACTCTCTGGTTAACTTAATTAAACTCAGCTTACCTCTAGCCGATAAACCGCCAGCTCAGAGGCAGATCCAGCAAACCATGAGCCACAACCGTAGGCAGACCCCTCCCCGCCGTTTCCAACTCCTAAATTCAATACCTGGGGAGTCCAGAGCCCCCTTAGGCTCCCTCCCCACCTGCCAGA